>SMDT01001867.1:0-65260 GCA_005392925.1 Aquilaria sinensis
CTTTTGCTTTCCTTTGTCTCGAACACGTTCGCGGCGATTGCTTTCGTGAGACTCTTGTTTTCTACTTCTTCAGAATCTTTTTACTTAGACAAATTTTTCCAACTTGTGCAATACAACTTTCCCACCGAACTTTTTAGGCATAGAATTTTTTCAAGGCCTCTGAGTGCCAAGTATTTTTTAATTCTATGCCTTCGGCATCGCCGAGCTTATAAACTCCTTTTCGTACTTCGGCAAGTACCAGGTAGGGTCCTTCCCAATTTGCGCGAAGTACCCCGTGGGATGGCTTTCGAGGTGCAAATTCAGCCTTTCGGAGAACGAGGTCTCCCTTCTTTATTCCTTTTGGCCTGGCGCGTAGATTTATGGCTGCTGCCACTCTTTGCTGAAAAGCTTTTCTCCTTAGCTCGGCTATTTCTCTGTGTTCACCGACGAGGTCGAGTTTGGTTCTCAGGCCGAGGTCATTTCCTTTTTCATCGAACACTTGAACTCGTACTGACGGTTGCACTACTTCGACAGGGATGATAGCATCTGTACCGAAAACAAGTGAAAAAGGCGTTTCCCCTGTGGCTCTTCGGGGTGTCGTTCGGTAGCTCCATAACACGCTTTGGAGTTCTCCTGGCCATTTCCCTTTTGCTTCTGCCAATCTCTTTTTCAGACCATCTTTTATGGTCCTGTTAGATACTTCCACCTGCCCATTACTTTGGGGGTGAGCTACTGGGGCGAAGTGCATTTTTGTCCCGAGGTTGCTAATGAACTCTTGGAATCCTTTGTCTATGAACTGGGATCCATTGTCCGCTACGAGTACCCTCGGTATGCCAAATCTGCATACGATGTTTTTCCATACGAACTTCTGCACTTCTTTTGCCGAGATAGTTGTCAGAGGCTCTGCCTCGACCCATTTAGAGAAATAGTCTACTGCTACTACGCAGAATTTTACGCCTCCAGGCGCTGTTGGGAGTGGCCCAATGAGATCTATGCCCCAAACTGCGAAGGGCCAAGGATAGTCTGCCGAAGTTACGAACTCTGAGGGTGTTCTTTGGATGTTCGCATGTCTCTGGCAACTACCACATTTCTGGACGAACTGCTTGGCGTCCTTTCTCAGGGTAGGCCAGAAGTATCCTTGGCGAAGTATCACTGCTGCCAGGGCGTCGGTTCCGATGTGCGAACCACAGGCACCTTCGTGAACTTCTTCGAGGATCATTTCAGTATCCTCTTCACTGACGCACCTCTGTAGTGGATTCGCATATCCTTGCCGATATAGTTCTTCTCCAACTAAGAAGAAACGTCCGGAGCGCCTTCGCACTTTTGCGGCTTCGCTGGGATCTTCGGGGAGCGTGTTGGTTGCGAGATACGTTTTGATTGGTTCTTTCCATCCTTTCCCCGAGGTCACTATGCTTAACACCGCGATGCTGGGGTGGCTTAGCACTTCGGTGCAAGTTTTGGACTTCGCCAAACAGTCTGCCTCAGCATTTTCCCGTCGGGGTACGTTCTCGATTTTTACGACGTCGAACTCCCGAATAAGCTTTGTTACCAACTCATGGTATTTTGCCAAGGTCGGGTCTTTCGCGCCATAGTCCCCTGCCATTTGCCGGACCACCAGCTGAGAATCACTATGAGCTTTCAAGTTTCTCACGCCAATTTTTCTGGCCAGGCGTAATCCTGCTATGAGGGCCTCATACTCGGCCATGTTGTTGGTGGCGTTGAAACTGAACTTGATGGCCTTCATTACTTCTAGGCCTTCGGGGCCTCTGATAATCACTCCAGCTCCCTGGTGTTCGGATCCTGAGGCCCCGTCAACGTGTAAGGTCCATTCTGGCTCACCCTCTTTTGGATCTGAATGGCTCTCCTCAGTGGTGGGTATTTCGGCGATAAAATCTGCCAGTGCTTGAGCTTTTATGGCTTTCCGGGGCTCATACGTGATCTCGTGTTCGCCCAGCTCTATGCACCACTTGGAGAGCCTTCCCGAATGATCAACTCTCTTCATAACATCCCGTAGTGGCAGACTACTTCGGACGATGATGGGGTGTGCCTGAAAGTATGGCCGCAGCCTTCTTCCTGCAAGCACTAAGGCATATATAGCTTTTTGAAGCAAAGGATACCTGACTTCGGCGCCATGCAGGGACTTGCTGACATAGTAAACCGGCCACTGTTTCGGCCCTTCTTTTTTCACGAGGACCGAGCTCACAGCTTTTTCTGTGACAGCGAGGTATAATACCAGGGGCTCGCCCTCCCGAGGTTGCCGCAGAGTCGGCAGGCTGGCCAGGTAGAGTTTGAGTTCTTCCCAGGCTCTTTGGCAATCTTCAGCCCAAGGATGGCCATTTCTTCCGAGGTCACCTTCCATCTTTGCGGTTTTTGTGAGGACTTTGAAGAAGGGTCGACACCTATCTCCGTACCTAGAAATAAACCTGCTCAGAGAGGTTATTCTCCCGGTGAGTCTCTGCACGTCTTTGACTGTGGTAGGAGTTCGGAATTCAAGCAGAGCCTTAATCTTCTCAGGGTTAGCATCGACGCCCCTTTTGGATACCATGTACCCAAGGAACTTTCCCGAGGTCACCCCGAAGATGCATTTCTCTGGATTAAGGCGGATCCCGAAGGTTCTGATCTTTTGGAAGGTTTCCTCTAAATCTGTAACGTGGTAGCCAGGCAGTTTGCTCTTGACTATCATATCATCAACATATACCTCCATGTTCCTCCCCATTTGGTCTTTGAAGACCTTGTTCATCAGCCTTTGGTAGGTGGCTCCTGCATTTTTTAGCCCGAAGGGCATTCTGATATAGCAATATATTCCTCCCTCGGTGATGAAGGCAGTCTTCTCTTCGTCTCCGGGGTCCATCCTTATCTGATGGTAACCACTGAAGGCGTATAGGAAACTTAAGAGCCCGTATTCGGCAGTTGAGTCTACCAGTTGATCTATTGGTGGAAGGGGATATGAATCTTTCGGGCAAGCATCGTTCAAATTTCTGAAGTCGATGCACATCCGGAGCTTACTACTTCCTTCTTTTGTGGCAATTACCACGTTGCTTAGCCATTCGGGGTAGTTTACCTCCCGGATAACGTTGGCGTCTATCAGACGCTGGACTTCGGTTTTGACGAAGTCACTTTTGTGAGCTGAGATGCTCCGTTTCTTTTGCCGGACAGGTTTTACTTCCGGACTTACTTTGAGGCTATGCTGGATTACGCGAGGGTTTACCCCTGGCATGTCCTTCGGCGAGTAGGCGAACAGATCTTTATTTGCAAGCAGAAAAGATACAAGTTTTTCCTTGTCTCCTTCGGCCATGCTTTTCCCTATTCGGGTACTATGGCCTGGGACAAGCTCTACTTCTTCTGTTTCCGCTTTTGTGGGATCTTCTGCCTCGCCCCTTTCCAGCTCTTTTGCTTCTACAGCATGTGCTAAGTTGCTTGCTGGAGCCTTTCGTGCTCTGACGAACACCTTTCTCACTTCGCCTTGATCAATGAAGATCTTTGCGTCTCCTTCTTTGGTGGCGAAGGTGACGGTCAAGTACTTTACATCAGGGCGAATGTGCAAATTTCCCTGTGTCTGTCTGCCGAGGATGGCGTTGTATGACGAAGGAACGTCCATGACTATGAATCTTGCCATGGTAGAGGCGAACAACTCAGCAGTTCCTTTCTCCGAAGTTCCTTTCATCATCAAGGGGAGGTCGATCCACCCGAGGACAGGTAGCTCAGATGGTCCTACGCCGAACGTGGGTGAAGTAACAGCCTTGAGGTCACTCCTGGATATGCCCAAGCTTGGCAGCAAATGTGAGAACAAGACGTCTGCGTTTGACCCATCGTCCAGCAGCACCCTCTTGACGTCCCAGTTTCCTATCCTCGCCATTATCAGCAATGGATCGTCATGAGGAAATACGATGGTGGAGCCATCCTCGCGGGCCAATTTTTTCGTTGGGCTCTGATATTCCATCACCGCTATCTCTCTGGCCCTTCTTTTCCTTTCCGAGGATGGAAGTCCGGTTGTGATCGTCTGTATTACTCCTGCCGAAGGTGGAGGACGCCGCCTCGGACTTCGGTTCCTTCGCCTGTCTGAATCATAATCCTCGTCATCAGGCTTTCCTTCTTCCTCTTTTCTCCCCTTCGGGGAAGGCATTCTCAGATAACGCCGAAGCTGGCCCTGCTTTATCAGTGATTCAATGTACTTTTTCAACTGGAAGCAGTCTTCGGTGTCATGACCGTGATCACGGTGGAACTGACAGAACTTCTTCATGTTCCTTCTGTTATCAACAGTCATGCCCCTCGGCCGTTGGATCTGAGTTCCTTGTTTTTCCAATGCCATGAGGACATTAGCCCTTGTGGTGTTCAGAGGTGTAAAGTTTTGGGGCTTCCTTCCTCCTCCTCGCATTCTCCGAGGTCGGCCTAACTGTTCCGTTGGACCCCGGGTTTGCTGGCTGGACCCTTCGCCTCGAACATGAATATGGTCAGCCTTCGGTCCAGTCATTCTCAGCTCTTCGGCTGTCATATGCTGTTCTGCCCTTCGGTAGAATTCTCCCAGTGTGTCCGGGGGATCTTTGGAGAATTCATAAAACAATTGCGAATCCCTTCGAAGGCCCCTTGTCATGGCGAGGATTCGGATTTCGGGACGAAAGTCCGGAACACTGAGGGCTTCTCTGTTGAACCTCTCGACATAGTCACGGATGGTTTCCCCGTTTCTTTGTGCTATGTCAAACATCTGGACGGGCATCTTCGTCGTCGGCTTGCTCCCAATGAACTGTTGGGTGAATGCTGAGGACAGCTCCTGGAACCCCCTGATGTTTCCGGGGGGCAGGGAATTGTACCAGGCAGTTGCTGGTCCTGCGAGGGTGACTTCAAAGCACTTGCAGAGTGTAGCATCATCAGCCCCGTGTAGCACCATGCTGCGTTTGTACTTTGTTAGGTGGGCCTGGGGATCAGTCCGGCCCTCATAGGTCTCTAGCCGAGGCAGCCTGAAGTCACTTGGCATGGCCGCCTCGACCACTGTTCGGGCGAAAGGAGTTTCATCTCCAGAGACAGTTTCAGTTAGCCTGCCCCAAACAGGCTTGCGTGCCACCTGCTGTTCCACTCTCTCCAGTCTCGCCAAGACTTTCTCCAGGAGGAGCGTGGCGCTGGGCTCCTCTTCCTGGTATCGCCTCTTCGGAGAGCGACTTCGGTACCGAGGTGAGGGGGACGTTGCTTCTGGTGATAAACTTCTTCTAGACGGGACTTCGGGTCGTTTAGACCTTGCTCTTTCCGCCAGACGTGCCCCAAGGGGCAGGTTATCTGTCGAGGACTCTTCTCGTGGCTCCCCACTTCCCGAGCTATGATGGGTTGCCCTTGGGCTTTTCTCCCGAGGTCGTGCTGACGAGGTGGGTTTTTGGGCCTGGGCTGGTTGCGGCCATCTTCGGTCTATTTGTTGTGTCATTTCAGCCACAACAGACCTCTGAAAGTCTCTTAAAAAACCCATGGTGATGATAAGAGGGCGTTCCTCTTCAGGCAAGGAAGTCTCTGGGGGACTTTGTTCGGTAGCCGGTTGGGTCTCAGGCGCGGACGGGGACTTTGGGAGTCCTTTGTCCTTTGAACGCCGAGTTTCGACAACAGCTACGTGGGAGTGGGTTCCCACAGACGGCGGCAAATGATGCCCCAAGGCATCTTCGTTTGTTGTCATGTTGACAGGTGGAGAGACTTCCTGAGGAGGCGAGCGCCTGGAGCTCTGGTTTCCCAGCTGAGTGTGCCTGAAAAGCTCAAAGAAGAGGTTAGGAGGTCCCCGGTTTGCTTTTCCGGGGAGGACCCTCCGACGCCCAAGTCAGTTTTCTGAGTGAAAGTGGAGGAAGAACACTAAGGGATCAAGTGTCTTGCCTGTTTTGTGTTTTCTCAGAGGGAGGAAAATGCCCCATCCTTTGCCCAGTCCCCTTTCCTAGTATTTATAGGAGTAGATGGTCCGTCCAGATCATGACACGTGTTCGGTCGGATTTGATCTGTGCTTTTGGACCTAGGGGACAGGCAGCCGTTTGACCCGGACAGCCTCCGTTTAGCCCTTGGACCCGGACAGGTTGTGTCAGGACTGGGGCGGCTGCGGCGTGTCAGTTCGCCGTTCTGATGTGACGTGCAGGGCTTGTGGGCGACATGTCAGAGGCTCCTTAAATGCTCATACCGTACTCCCGAGGTCCCCTGGGTGAGGTCGCCCTTCGGTGCGTGCACCCTCTTCGGATTCTATCCGTCCTTCGGTGCGAGCACCTCCTTCGGGATCTATCCCATAGTTCTGGGAGTTCCCTTGATGGACACCTTCTTCGGGACTTACACCCATAGTTCGGGGATTCCCTTGTTCAGGTGCTTCTTGTTCGGGGAAGATCCTCTTCGGGGCAGTCAGTTTGGCCCCTCGATGGAGACGGTGTTGTCCTCGGAATTCCTGACGAGCTAACCAAAGTCTCGAGCTCATAGTGTTTGACTTCGCACCTTCCGAGGTCAGTGAAAAGATCCTCTCTTGGGTGACGTCAGACTCCGCGGCCAATATTCTGGCAGGGAGTTACTACCGAGGAGGCAATAGCCTTTGGCTATCACACGTGTCGCGATCTGAACGGGCTAGGCACTCCTATAAATACCAGGAATTAATACTTGGTAGGGGGCTGGTTGGCAAAAATACGGCTCCCACACTCTGAGAAAATTTCCAGGCGAGACTCCTCAGCCCTTTGTGCTATTTTCTCTGCCTTTCTCTCAGCCACCACTGACTTGGGCGTCGGAGGCTCCACCCCCGGAAAAACACTCCGGGGGCCTCCTAACCCTTTGTTTCTGAGCTTTCAGGCACTCTCCTTTGGGCGATCCAATCTACCAGGCGTTCTTCCTCCCGGAAGTCTCTCCTCCAGTCATCATGACTCTGAACGATGAGGCCCCTGGCCATCACACATATCAAAGGTTAATGTATAGGGTGTTTAGTTCCCAAATTAGGAAAAATATGGAAGTGTACATTGACGATATGATAGTTAAGAGAAAAATACCAAGTAATCTTATCACATACTTGGGGGAAACATTCCAGCAACTTCAAAATTTTGGAATTTGTCTTAACCCTGAAAAGTGTGTGTTTGGGACCAAGGACGTGGAGAGGCTTATAGGGCAAATAATGGCTCTTAGTAGATTCATCTCTAGATATGGAGATTAGTGTGGAGTATTCTTTAAAGTGCTCACCAAACCTGCAAAAAATGAAGGCAACCTCATCATCGAGGAACATCCTTGGAACGAAGATTGCCAAAAAGCTTGGGATGAACTCAAAAGTTACTTAACCCATTTGTCGACACTTCAGCAACCAAAGGAAGGAGAACCTTTCATCCTCTACCCTGTAGTCACTGAGAAAGCAACAAGTTTGGTACTGGTTAGGGAAGAAGAATGAGGAAAACAATCGCTAGTATATTATGTTAGCAAATCCTTACACGGTGCTAAAGTCAGGTACCCTCTATCGCAAAAAGCCATCTACACTTTAGTCATGGAAAATAGGAGTCTCTGGCCTTATTTCCAAGGACATTCTATCATGGCCAAAAGTAACATACCTCTTCGAGATGTAATGAAGAAGGTGGATCATTCTGGCTGACTGTCAAAATGGTGTATCAAACTCAGAACATACAACATCATAGACGAAGCGAGAAAGGCCAAAAAATGTCAAGCTTTAGCAAACTTTATTGTAGAATTGCCTAACACTGAGGACACCCCCAACAACCTTAGAATTGAGGAGCCCGAATGGGCATTTTTTGTAGATAGCACTTCAGGATCAGAACACTAAAAGGGTCGGGATAATACTTTGGGTCTCGATGGGATGGAAGTGGCAAAAGCTATTAAGTTTAGATTCCAAGTCACCAACAACATTGCTAAATATGAAGGCCTTATGGCTAGATTATGATTGGCAAAAAGAGTTGGTGTAAAGAATCTGAAGGCTTATAGTGACTCACAATTGGTTGTCCGGTAGATAATAAGGGAATATGGCACTAAGGATCCCAGCCTGGCAAAATACCATGACCTAGTCAAAAAATTGATCCAAGAATTTCATAAAGTAAAGATAGAAAAGGTACCCCAAAAAAAGAACGTCAAAGTTGACATATTGGCTAAGTCAAAACAATCCACTGAGGTACTTGACTAGTCGAGCATGGCCATAATGGCACTCACCACACCAAAAAAATAGTGGAAAGTCTTTATAAAGGAATATCTCATCAGTTTGTCCTTGCCCCAAGATCCCAAGGAAGCGACAAAGGTGCGTAGACACTCTGGAAGGTACTTCATGGTTGCGGAAGAATTGTGCCAACAAGGATACGGAAACCCACTATAAAAGTATTTCAGTGAAGAGAACATCGAGACAGTCTTGAAAGAAGTCCATGAAAGAGCCTGTTGATCTCACATTGGGACTGACGCCTTTACTTGGGTGCTATTTTGGCAAGGATATATTTGGAACACTTTAAGGAAGGGTGCAAAGCAGTTCATAAAAAAATCTGAGAAATGCTAGCGATATGCACCCATACAAAGGCACCCTAAAAAATAATAACTTCGGCTGACTATACCTGCCCCTCCACTATTTAGGGTATTGACCTCGTCAGTCATCTCTTGATGGCTCCTAGAGAAGTGAAGTTCTGCATGGTTACAGTAGATTATTTCACCAAGTTGATTGAGGTAAAGGCCCTTGCAACAGTTTTTGCAAAGGACATCCAGAAGTTGATTTGGAAAAACATCTTATGTAGGTTACATGTCCCAAGGGTGATAGTAGCAAATAATGGTTCCTAATTCATTGACAAAGGGTTCCAGGAATTCATAACCAGCCTCAGAGTAAAAATACACTTCGCCCTAGCTACCCATCCTCAAAGTAGTGGACAAGTTGAGGTGACCAAGAGGACAATAAAAGATGGTCTAAAAAAGAGGTTGAAATAAGCCAACGGAAGATGGCCTAGAGAACTCCCGAGTGTACTATGGAGTTATCGAACAACCCCAAGTAAAGCTACTAGTGAAACACCCATCTCACTCACATTTGGCACTGAGGCTCTTAATCCTGTGGAAGTTGTGCAGCTGTCCATCAGGATACAAGTGTTCAATGAAGAAGGAAACAACCTTGGCTTACACACCAAGCTTGACATGGTCAAATAGCATAGGGAAATGGCTGAACTAAGAAGGAAAGCCTTCTAGTAGAGGACAACCATCTCAGCTAATTTTCATGTCAAACCTAAAGGGATCAAGAGAGGATACCTCATCCTAAGAAAGGCTGAACTAGAACCTCAAAGACCATCTCATGTTGTACTTTAGCCAAGAGTTTATAAACTTGGAAATACCAAAGGAGAATAGTTGAAAAACACATGGCATTCAGACTCTTTGAAAACATTCTACACTTAGTTCTGTGAACTTAGCAATTCCCAAAGTAGTAGCCTTATTGTGAGAGGTCTTCCCAAATAGATCAACTGAATTCGGTGATCTTCAAAGTTGCCTAAAATATAAGGAATTGTATGGGAAGGCCTCCCAAAGGAGATTAACCGAATGTGGAAGTTTCTAAAACTACCTAAGTGTTTTGAGCATAGCAAGTTTCCTAAAAACATTGCTTGAATTCCATTCTAAAACACTTTTAGAAATACTCAGGACTCTAGAAGTAATAGAATATTACTTTTGAAAAAGGTAAGGTTTCAAATCCTTAATGGTATTTCTGACAAGGGTAATTCATAACCAAACATGCTAAGCCATGTTGAAGATGGTAAATTAGCTGAAAATGGTGAATAAGTCAAAAGGAGCTAGTCATTTCTTTAAGAAGATGAAAAGGCGTGGATAGCAAATGATGCTCGCCAAAGTAATTAATATGCTGAAGGCTAAAATAACTTCAAGTATTGCATTACTTGTGGACTTAGACAAAAAAATTTAAAAAGAGTAAATATCTCCCATTCATGGAGGTCAACTATAGAGAAAGAAGTACTAAAAAACAATGGGCAACCTTATGGATTGTCCTGTATGTTTGAGGGCTTTCCAGCATCGTCATCTTTGGCATTGCCCTCCTCAACATCATCACCTTCATCCGATGGAGGCAGTTCTAGAAGGTTAAGGAATTCTACTTTCGACCATGGTGAAAAAGGTTCTTCGGGGATGTCCAGAGCTCAGAGGAAGGAAACATCAATGTTGGGAAAGCATTAGAGAATTTGTCGGCTAGCAAGGCAGAAACTGTCTCAGAATGAAGATTTTTTTGCCTCATCTACCTTGGCCTTCTCACCTTTCAAAACCTCTATCTCTTTTTTCAGGGCCTCCATATCCTTCTCTGCCTTCTTCTTCTTCTTCTACTTCTTCAACTGATCAACCTCAGCAATAAGTTTAGCATTGATTTCCAATGCCTTGGTCAAATCAATGATGGCGTCCTCCTTCTCCATCTAGAGAGTCTCACAAAAAGAACTCTGGTCCACCAGCTTTGGCTCGAGGTCATAAATTTTTTGTGAACATTCCTTGAGGAGTCCTTTCTAGCACTTGAGCACCTCCTCATGAAGTTTGGTGAGCTCTTATTTGGTGATCTTATTGAGCTCTCCATATTTAAGGCATGAGCTCACAAACATTTCCTTGGCCTTAGCCAAATTTTCCTCTGACTGACTTTAGATGGAGGATTGCTTTGACACCCATGCTTGAAGGAAACCTCTATATGCTAGCAGATGCAAAAGGAAGGCTTGACATGAGTTACTACAACTTGAAGGTCTAATTTTTTTTCTAAGTACTTAAGGATGAAGGATTACCTAAATAGCATGCTCAGAAATCGAAGCAGCAAGAATCTCTTCATTTGGGCAATCGTCCGTCAAAGATTGAAAGGTGACATTTGTGATGATACCCCTAGCCATTTGAGGGACCATCTTCTAGTAATCCTCTAAAAACAACTCCATGTCTTCAGTAAAAATCTAGAAAGGTTCCCTCGGCACCATGTCTTTAGGGATCTTTGAATCTCAAGTGGTTCGCTTCCAAGCATGGTCCATTATCCACCCTATCTGGACCCTGTCCTCTGCAAAATCATGATGAAGTTCCCTTACTAGATTTTCTCTTAGCCATTCATTTACAAAATCTAAAATGCCAAAAATCCAAAATTGATAGATGAATGACTAGGAGACAAACCTGGTAGGACTTCGACATCTCCCCCGTCAAAGTCACTTATGTTGAGGACCTCGACAGGAATCTCCTTACCTTGTTGCCTTTATCTTTCTTCCACCTCTTCAACCAAAACTAGCCCCAACGAAGTCCCTAAGGTCTCTACAGCAGCATTAGGACTTAGAGGAATTGATAGGATGGCCACCTCTGATGAAGGATCTACGCCTTTGGTAGAATGATCCTGGGCTTCGACCAGATCTTCGGGGGGAGGAGGGAGAGAGTCCCCCTTTGTTTTATGGGTACTAATATGAGATATATAGTCTACTTATGGGTATAAGTTAGAGAACTTGTGTACTGGACCGACTTACCATGAGAACACGACATGGATTGTTATATGAGTGTCATAAGTGATTCTCATAGTGATCATGGTATATGTAGTCCTTTGACCTAAGGTCATCAAGGTTCCCTATGTGTGAGTCACATACTACGATACTTCCCTTTGTTGCTCGTAACCAAGTGAACTTGAAGGAGGTCATTGGGTATGTCACATATCATGTTGAGGGTTTTGTATGATCAAGATGGGATTTGTCCCTTCTATGTAATGAGAGTGACATCTTCGAGCCCTTTGATAGAGTGTGACTTAGAAAATACATGGCCATGCTTGGATGAGTTGATATACAATATCAATGTCATCAGTTTAAGTTAGTCTACTTGGTAATCAAGAAACCAAAGATTGGGCTACATGAGAGTGACACATTCCATGTCTCGTGCTTAGTCTTGATATCTTGGACAAAGGGAAAATGGCATATACGGATAATGATCATAAAGGTTTAGTCAAATCACTGACAATCTTGTCACTTGGGTAGCAATGATGTATTGCTAGACACCACTCATTGCTTATTATCATAAATGTGATTTATGATCATTGCCAACGTGGTAAAACTCTATTGGGTTGCACACCTAAAGCCTATTTGGATTATTTGAGTGCATTGGCTAATTTATTTGGGTTATGGTTTCACGACAATTTTGCTTTAATAGTTGGCCCAAAAGTTGATGCATTATTAAGCCCAAAATTAAACTAATTTGATTAGGGCTTTCAAACCCATTAGGCTTGGA
Organism: Aquilaria sinensis; assembly: GCA_005392925.1. Lineage (NCBI taxonomy): Eukaryota > Viridiplantae > Streptophyta > Magnoliopsida > Malvales > Thymelaeaceae > Aquilaria > Aquilaria sinensis. Next base: position 12,151 of record SMDT01001867.1, read on the forward strand.
AGCTAAGTCTCACTATAAATACATGATATAGTGAGAAATTCACAACCTTGCCCTAGCCTCCAAAAATTTCCAGCCGCACTCTTCTCTTGCCATTTCTTGGAGGATGCAAGCTAGCAGTCCAAGCATAAGAAGAATGCATCTACTGGGATGTGGTGGAAGCGTGTTGATCCTGAGAGGCTTGTGTGGATACCGTAGAGAGCTTGAACATGTCAACTATTCAAGTTTTGTTATTCGACTCAACAATTGGGCAAATTATCTAAACCAAATTAGGTATGAAAATTTTGAACACCCGATTTACCCCGTTTCACTTGGATCCTGGAGGGTTTCGGTTATATTCCGCTGTGTTTGTTTAGCTCCTAAAACCTTACATAATTAGCTACTACCTGAATGCAACTATCAAACTCCTTCAACTGTGACTCTAATTCGAGGCTAACCAACTTGGACGGGTCCATCACATTGATAGCAAGGGTCCTAGAAGCCCACTTCATAGACAAATCTTTCCATTTTTTATCTACCCCTTTGAAAAAGTACTTTTTCTGCCACCCTCCCCAGCTATCCTTGGTTCTGAAGGTGAAACTAAATTTCTTGCTCCTAGATCCCCGAATGAGCAAAAGGTAAAATCCCCTATTCGGGGTGAGATGAAACTTATAATATTGCATGAAAAAAATGAAGTAAGGGGCTAACTTAATGACCCCATACTTGCAAATAAAGGTGTTAAAGTAAGAACATGAGTTCGGAGGTAGCTGGTTAATGACTATGCCATGAAATTGTCCAAAGTTGCTCACTATCTTCAGGGGGATACCAAAGACCTGCCTTTATCTATGAACTAAAAATGGTAAGCTTGTTGTGCGAAGGAAGGTAGCTCCACTCGCTAGGGCCAAGAAGCATAGTCTTGGCATAAAAAGGAAGAGAAAACTTAGCTATCCACTTCTTCAACTTTTCTTAAATGGAACAACTCAAGTGAAAGATCAGTGGACTCCAGCTCTCAAGAATGGGATGGACTTCAATGTGAAAAGCAGACATATTTGGTAACTATAACTCTAACCTCAAAATTACTGAGGGAAAAAATACTAAAGAAAAAACCAATTTTGGAAAATACCAACCTATTTGATGCAGGAAAACTGCCACAAAAGGTTGCTAAAAATTGCTCTGCTGCTAAAGCACCACTGGAAGAGCATAGGAAAGCTAGAAAGCAATAGAAAGCAAAAGCAAAAGTAGGAAAACCTTGGGGAGAGATGGCTATATATAGCCTAGAGAGAGTAAGTGAAATGTTGCCATAATGACCTTCTGTAGGTGAAGAAACGTAACAGATGCAATAAATGTGAAGCATAGCTAATAATCTAGTGATTCACATAGTGTGAGAAAGAAATGCATGGCCCTTGATCTGTTAAATCTATATTGTACGAACCGAGGTGACACGACTGTTCGCCTGAAAAGAGAGGATGATTCACTCATGAATGGCGGGAATTAACACCCTAAGAAAGGAGTAACCCTTTTTGGGATGAAGGTGTGGCCTTTCCAAAAATGGGAATTTAGCTTTAAGTAACATCTCTACCTATAAGTTTAACCTCGCCAAAAAGGAATGCAAACAAAAAAACCCAAAAGTATGCTAAGAGTACAACAATGGGAAAAGAAGGTATCTTGGACCACAAATCCTAGACTGATCAGTGGAAACAAAGTTAGGCCAAACAATCAATCTCCGCCAAAGGAAGTTCTTGGTTCAAGAGGAGCCCTTATCGATTAGAACTGAAGATACAACTTTGGTTTGTCAGAGGGAGCATGTGATAGCCAAAGGACTATCACCCGTAGAACCTTCTTATTAGCAAACCTGACACCACCCTTGGAAGAGGAGGAGACCAACCTTGAGAAATGGATCTACACCACCCTTAGAATGGGATACGACCAACCATAGGAAAAGGATCTACACCACCATTGGAAAGGGATGGCCTGCCACCGGCTACTTGTCCCCTACGCCCAGAAATTCAGAGAATATCCGACCGAACACGTGTCGTCATCTGAACGGGCTGGGCACTCCTATAAATACAAGGGAACAGACCCTGGCAAAGGGTTCGACTCCTCCTCCTTGAGAAAATACAGGCAAGCCCACTAAAAACTCCAGTGCTTCCCCCTTACCTTCTCAGGAAACTGACTTGGGCGTCTGAGGCTCCTCCCCGGACAAGCACCCCGGGGACCTCCTAACCCTCTTCTCTGAGCTTTTCAGGCACATTCCCCTGGGAAACCTCAACTCCAGACGCTCTCCCTCACAGGAAGTCCTCCCGGAAGTCACCATGCCTTCCAGTGAAGATGTCTCAGGGCATCATTTGGCGCCGTCTGTGGGAAACCATCCTCGGGTCGCCGTCGTTGAGACTCGGCGTTCTAAGGACAAGGGACTCCCGAGGTCCCCGTCCGCGCCTGAAGTCCAACCGGCCACTGAGCAAGCCCTCCCAGGGACTTCCACGCTTGAGGAAGAGCGTCCTCTGGTCATAACCATGAGCTTTCTGCGCGACTTTCAACGTTCTGTTGTGGCTGAAATGACACAATAGATAGACCGAAGGTGGCCGCAACAAGCTCAATCCCAAAGGCCTCCTTCGCCAGCACACCCTTGGGAAAAAAGTCCCAAACCGACCCATCGTAGTTCGGGATGCGGAGACCCACGAGAGGAGTCTTCAATGGAAAACATGCCCCTCGGGGCATGGCTCGCGGGACAAGCAGGGTCAAGATGACCCAAAATCACACACAGGAGGAGCCAGTCACCTGAGGCGAGGTCCCCATCCCCTCGGCGCCGAACTCACTCTCCGAAGAGACACGACAATCTCCCCTCCCAAAAGAAGAACCTAGCGCCACGATCCTTATGGAGAAGGTATTGGCGAGGTTGGACAGAGTGGAGAAACAGGTGGCCCACAAACCCGTCTAGGCTAGGCTATCTGGAACCTTTTGTGGGGATGAGTTCCCATTCACCCAAGATGTAGTTGAGGCAGCCATGCCAGGTGACTTCAGAGTACGTCGGCTGGAAACTTATGATGGCCGTACTGATCCACAGGCCCATCTGACCAAGTACAGACGCAGCATGATGATGCACGGTGCCGACGACGCTACCTTGTGCAAATGTTTCGAGGTCACTCTCACTGGGCCAGCAACAGCCTGGTATAATTCATTGGCCCCAGGAACCATCACGGAGTTCCAGGAGTTATCCACAGCCTTCACGCAGCAGTTTATCGGAAGTCGGCCAACGGTGAAGATACCGGTTCAGATGTTCGACATAGCACAAAGAATTGGAGAGACCATCCGCGACTATGTCGAGAGATTTAACAGAGAGGCCTTGATTGTCCCAGACTTTCGGCCCGAAGTACGCATCCTCGCGATGACACGGGGCCTTCGGAGGGACTCACAGCTGTTTTACGAATTCTCCAAGGACCCCCCGGACACGCTGGGCGAATTTTACCGAAGGGCCGAACAGCACATGACAGCCGAAGAACTGAGAATGGGCGGACCGAAGTCCGATCACACCCGGGCCGAAGGGTCCAACCAGCAAACCCGGTATCCCACCGAACAGGCAGGCCGACCTCGGAGAACGAGAGGAAGGAAACTCCCCATTTTCACACCCCTGAACACCACAAGGACCAACATCCTCATGACAATGGAAAGGCAGGGAACTCAGGTTCAGCGGCCACGGGCCATGACCGCCGACAACAGAAAGAATATGAAGAAGTTCTGCCAGTTTCATCGCGACCACGGCCACGACACCGAAGACTGCTTCCAATTGAAAAAGTATATAGAGTCGCTGATAAAACAGGGCCAACTTCGGCGTTATCTGCGCATGCCTTCCCCGAAAGGGAGAAAAGAGGAGGAAGGAAAGGCAGAAGATGAGGACTACGACTCCGACAGGCGGAGAAACCGAAGTCCGAAAAGGCGCCCCCCACCTCCAGCGGGAATCATACAAACAATTACGACGGGACTGCCATCCTCGGAAAGAAAGAGGAAGGCCAGAGAAATAGCAGTCATGGAGTATCAAAGTCCAACAAAAAAGCTGGCCCGAAAGGATGGTTCCACCGTCATTTTTCCCCATGACGACCCATTATTGATCATGGCGAGAATAGGAAATATTGATCATGGCGAGAATAGGAAACTGGGACGTCAAGAGAGTGCTGCTTGACGACGGATCAAATGACGATGTCCTGTTTTCACACTTGCTGCCGAGGTTGGGTGTATCTAGCAGCAACCTCAAGCCCGTCACCTCGCCTACCTTCGGGGTAGGTCCGTCCGAACTGCCCGTCCTCGAATGGATCGATCTCCCTTTGATGCTGAAAGGGACTTCGGTGATTGGGACAGCAGAGTTGTACGCCTCCACAATGGCAAGGTTCATCGTTATGGATGTCCCTTCATCGTACAACGCCATCCTTGGAAGACAGACACAGGGAAACCTGCACATTCGCCCTGATGTCAAGTACTTAACCGTCACTTTCGCCGCCAAGGATGGAGATGCGGAAATCTTCATAGATCAAGGCGAAGTAAGGAAGGTGTTCGTCAAAACACGAAAGGCTCCAACAAACAACTTCGCGCAAGCTGTGGAAGCAAAAGTGCCAAAAAAGGGCGAGGCAGAGAATCCCGCGAAGGCGGAAATGGAAGAAGTAGAACTTGTCCCAGGCCAAAATACCCGAATAGGGAAAAACTTGGCTGAAGGTGACAAGGAAAAACTTGTATCTTTTCTACTGAAAAATAAAGATCTGTTTGCCTACTCGCCGAAAGACATGCCAGGGGTAAACCCTGACATAATTCAACATAGCCTCAAAGTAAGTCCAGAAGCAAAGCCTGTCCGGCAAAAGAAGCGAGGCATCTCAGTTCATAAAAGTAACTTTGTCAAAACCGAAGTCCAACGACTGTTAGAAGCCGATGTCATCAGGGAGGTCAAGTACCCTGAATGGTTAAGCAATGTGGTAGTTGCCACAAAAGAAGGAAGCGGCAAACTCCGGATGTGCATCGACTTCAGAAACTTGAACGATGCTTGCCCGAAAGATTCATACCCTCTCCCACCGATAGACCAATTGGTAGACTCAACTGCCGAATACGGGCTCCTAACTTTTTTAGACGCCTTCAGTGGGTATCATCAAATAAGGATGGACCCTGAAGATGAAGAAAAAACCGCCTTCATCACCGAGGGAGGAACATACTGCTACATCAGGATGCCCTTCGGGCTCAAAAATGCAGGAGCCACCTACAAGAGGTTGATGAGCAAGGTCTTCAGCGACCAAATAGGGAGAAAAATGGAAGTATATGTGGACGACATGATAGTCAAAAGAAAACTGCCTGGCGACCACGTCGCAGATCTAAAGGAAACTTTCCACCAGCTCAGAACCTTCGGGATCCGCCTTAATCCCGAAAAGTGCATCTTCGGAGTGACCTCGGGAAAGTTCCTTGGGTACATGGTATCAGAAAGAGGCATTGATGCCAACCCAGAAAAAATTAAGGCTCTACTCGAGTTCCGAACTCCTGCCACAATAAAAGATGTGCAGAGGCTCACCGGAAGGATAACCTCCCTCAGCAGGTTTATTTCCAGATATGGAGACCGGTGTCGACCATTCTTCAAAGTCCTCACTAAGGCAGCAAAAAAGGAGGACAACCTCGGGAGTAATGACCATCCTTGGGGTGAAGACTGCCAAAAGGCCTGGGAGGAACTCAAAATCTACTTAGCCGGTCTGCCCACTTTGCGGCAACCTCGCGAGGGAGAGCCCCTCGTGTTATACCTCGCCGTCACAGAAAAAGCCGTAAGCTCGGTCCTTGTGAAAGAAGAGGGGGCGAAGCAATGGCCAGTCTACTACGTAAGCAAGTCCCTGCATGGCGCCGAAGTCAGGTACCCTCTGTTGCAAAAAGCTATATATGCCTTGGTGCTAGCAGGAAGAAGGCTGCGACCATATTTTCAGGCTCACCCTATCATCGTCCGAAGCAGTCTACCTCTGCGCGATGTCATGAGAAAAGTTGATCATTCGGGAAGGCTTTCCAAATGGTGCATAGAGCTTGGCGAACACGACATCACTTATGAACCTCAAAAGGCCATAAAAGCTCAAGCTCTGGCAGACTTCATTGCCGAAGTACCCACCACCAAAGATAGCCATCCAGATCCAAGCGAAGGTGAGCCAGAGTGGACTTTGTACGTCGACGGAGCCTCGGGGTCCGAACACCAGGGAGCTGGGGTAATTATCAGAGGTCCCGAAGGCCTTGAAGTAATGAAGGCTATTAAGTTCAGCTTTAACGTCACCAACAATGTGGCTGAATATGAAGCCCTCATAGCAGGACTGCGCCTAGCCAGAAGAATTGGCGTGCGAAATCTAAAAGCCCACAGCGATTCCCAGCTAGTAGTTCGGCAAACGGCAGGAGACTATGGGGCGAAGGACCCAATCTTGGCAAAATATCACGAACTGGTGACAAAGCTCATTCGAGAGTTCGACACCATACGGATCGAAAACGTACCTCGACGGGATAACGCCGAAGCAGACTGCTTGTCGAAGTCAAAAACATACACCGAGGTACTAAGCCGCCCGAGCATTGAAGTACTGAGCATAGTAACTTCGGAAAAAGGCTGGAAAGACCCGATAAAAAGGTATCTTGCGAACAACGCGCTCCCCGAAGACCCCATCGAGGCTGCAAAAGTGCGAAGACGCTCCGGGCGATTCTTCCTAATAGGCGAAGAACTGTATCGGCAGGGATATGCAAATCCTTTACAGAGGTGTGTTGGCGAAGAGGATACTGAAATGATCCTCGAAGAAGTCCACGAAGGCGCTTGTGGTTCACACATTGGAACCGACGCCCTGGCGGCAGTAATACTGCGCCAAGGATACTTTTGGCCTACCCTGAGAAAGGACGCTAGGCAGTTCGTCCGAAAATGTGGTAACTGCCAAAAACACGCAAATATCCAGAGGACACCCTCGGAAATGGTGACTTCGGCTGACTATCCCTGGCCCTTCGCAGTCTGGGGCATAGACCTCATAGGACCACTCCCAACAGCGCCTGGAGGCGTGAAATTCTGTGTAGTAGCAGTAGACTATTTCTCCAAATGGGTCGAGGCGGAACCGTTGGCTACTATCTCGGCAAAAGAAGTGCAGAAGTTCGTATGGAAGAACATCGTATGCAGATTTGGCATACCAAGGGTACTAGTAGCTGATAATGGATCCCAGTTTATAGACAAAGGGTTCCAGGAATTTATCAGTGACCTCGGAACAAAAATGCACTTCGCCCCAGTAGCTCACCCCCAAAGCAATGGGCAGGTAGAAGTATCTAACAGGACCATAAAAGATGGTCTGAAAAAGAGGCTGGGGGAAGCAAAAGGGAAATGGCCAGGAGAGCTCCAAAGTGTACTGTGGAGCTACCGAACAACACCCCGAAGAGCAACAGGGGAAACGCCTTTTTCACTCATTTTCGGTACAGAGGCCATCATCCCAATCGAGGTAGTGCAACCATCAATCCGAGTACAAGTTTTTGATGAAAGTAGAAATGACCTCGGCCTAAGAACCAAGCTCGACCTCATCAGCGAACACAGAGAAATAGCGGAGCTGAGAAGAAAAGCTTTTCAGCAGAGAGTGGCCACGGCTATAAACTTGCGTGCCAGGCCAAAAGGAATAAAGAAAGGAGACCTCGTTCTCCGAAAGGCTGAATTTGCACCTCGTAGGCCATCCCACGGGGTATTTCGCGCGAACTGGGAAGGTCCTTATCTGATCCTTGCCGAAGTACGAAAAGGGGTGTACAAGCTCGGCGATTCCGAAGGTATAGAATTAAAAAATACGTGGCATTCGGACTCCTTGAGAAAATTCTATACTTAGGATCTCGGCGAAGAAGATTGTGCTGTACATGTTAGAAAAATTCTCTAAGTACGAAAGTTTCTTAGCCAAAAAGTCTTAAGCATAAGAGGTGCAAAATTCCGCAAAAGTGGCCGACCAGATAAGGTTTTCCGAAGTCTCTTGAGCGAACGTGTTCGGGACAATGGAGAAAACCTGGCAAAAGACTTAGCCAAAATTCTTGGGCATAAGTTGTACAAGTCAAGATTTCGCGAAGAAGGTCGCCATGCTAAGCGCAGATAAGGTTTTCCGAAGTCTCTTGAGCGAATGAGTTCGGGACAAAGGGAAACGAAAAATCTCGCAAAGATACTTAGCCAAATTTTCTAAAAAAGTCTTTTATTAAGATAAATTTGCTTACAAAGAAGGAAGATTGCCAGAAGAAGAAGTACAAAAGAGAAGGAAAATAAGGCAAAGGGCCCTAGAACAAACTAAGGATTCTCGGCGTCCCGGGAGCCACCAGCTCCTGCGTCCTTCTCCACAACCTTCCGCGCCGGAAGCGAAGGGGGCAGGTTCAGATGCTCAATCTTGGACCAAGACCACCGAGGCCCCTCGGGAATGTTCAGAGCCTCCAAAAAAGAAAGGTCCAAGTCTGGGAACCTTTGAAGAACTTGATACCGAGCGAGGCAAAACCCGTCCTGAAAACCAACTTTGGTCATCTGGTCGGATTTGTCCTTCTCGACACCGAGGTCTTCAAGGTCCTCCTTCAGATCCGCGACCTTCTTCTTCAGCGCCTTCATCTTCTTCTTCTCCGGCTCGTTCTTCAAAGACTCGACCTCGGCTTGAAGCGTGGCTTTCTCTTCAAGCACCTTCGCCAGGAGAGCCTCAGATTCCGACTTCTCCTTTTGAACTGCCTCGTTCGCCGAAATCAGCTCCGCCACCTGGGAGCCGAGGTCAGAAATCTTCTGGGAGGAGTCCTTCAAAAGTTCTTCCTTTTCCTTCAGGAACTCCTCCCGAACGGCAGCAACCTCCTTTTCTGCAGCTTGAGCCAGCTGCGCGTTCTGTGTGGCTAGTTCCGAGCACTGGGCCTTATATTGGTCTATGGTGCCTATGGCCGAGGCTCGGAACAGCGCCTGCCTCGCCACCCGAACTCTGAGGAAACCGGCGTACCCCAGCAGCTGCAGAGAAACAAAGACAAAGTTAGTAAGGCAAAGAAGAAGAGGCAGACATTTAGAGGAAATCAAAAGGAAAAACACAAAGGCGAGAGGCGTACCTGGGCAGCGTGCTCAGAGACCTTCGCGGCAAGGGAGTCATCATCAGGGTGAGCCTCCGCGATGGCCTTGAAGGAGGCCTCAGTAAGCACCCCCTTTGAGATCTCCTTAGCCATTTGCTGGCAGTCTCCGGAGTACAAATTCATGTCCTCCGTAAACGTCCAGAAAGGCTCCTTCGGGACCTTCCCCTTCGGGATATGGGCATCCCGAAGGGCCCGCTTTCGGGCGTGCTCGGCCACCCAACCTGGAGATGATATCTCCCCTGCATGGCAAAAACAAAAAATTGGTCAAGGCAAGAAAATCTCAAAACCCACAAAAAAGAAGGCACCACAGTTTGATAGAAAAACAAACCTGCTGGCACCTCGGCGACGTCGTCGTCGGAAGCCCGAGCCTCCTCGGTAGAAATCCCCTTGCCCTTGCTTTTACGTCGCTCTTCGGCAGAAGGGGCCTCTACCAAAGCACCCAGAAGAGTCGCCGAAGGAGTGGGACTCTGAGCAGTGAGGTCAGCAACGACCTCGGCCGGCGGAACAACAGCAGCCTCGGGCTCTTCGCCCACCTCCTCGGGAATCTCTGGGAGAGGAGGGGGCGCATCCTTCTTCGCCCGTTTGGCCACAGATGGCCCAGCCCCAGACGTTTTCCGTCTTCGGGAGACGGCCTTCTTCGTCTGCTCACCTTTCTCAGATTGCCCGAGGAAAAGCGATTTGTAGAAGGCAGCGGTGTCGTCGCCCATCTCTGAAAAGGAAAGAAGACATCAGTGTGAGTCCAGGGTGAAAATATAGAAAAGGGATTTGGAGATAACTTACTTTCATAAAAACTTTCGTAAGACTCTTCCTTCCGAAGAAGCTTCACCAGCCAGGAGTCTTTCCCGGCAATGGCAGGAGCCGGCATCCCGAGGTCCGTCTTGTGCTCCTTTACCACCTTTAGCTCCCGAAGGACCTCTTCGGTCATCAACTTCCAGTTAATGGGAAAGGGGTAAAGAGGGCGCGAAGGGACCTCGGAATCCCAGTCGGAGACAGCTCGGATCCGTCTGTCGAAGTCCGTGAAGATAGGTGCCAACTCGGGAGTCAGCAATATCCTCGGGTCAACGACGTCCATCTCCAGCTTTCCCCGAGCCCATTTGGTCGGAACATGCGACCAGGCCTCCTCCTTCTTCAGAAAAAAGAACTTTTGTTGCCACCCTCGCCAGCTGTCCTTGTTGGCAAAGGTGAACTTATATTTTTTGCTCCCTGATCCCCGAGGTAGCATAAAGTAGAAGCCACCCTTCGGGACCACGAAGAGCTTATAGTACTGCAGAAAAAGAATGAAGTGGGGTTCTATTTTGAAAATGCCACACATACAAAGAAAGGCGTTGAAGTAGCAGTACGAGTTCGGTGGAAGTTGGTTTACGGCAATGCCATGGAAATCGCAAAACTTGCAAACCATCTTCGGCGGAGGGTACCGAAGTCCGGCCTTCAGCTGGGCTCGGAAAACGGTAACCTCGTCACTACGGTTTGAAAAACTAAATTGGTCAGAACATGGCAACCTCGTAGTGACATATGAGGGAAGGAAGAACTTCTTCTTCCATTTCTCTAGTTTTGCAGGAGTGGTGCAATAAGGGTGAGAAAGAAGAGGCTGCCAGCTCTCGGCGATAGGCATGATTGGCTGAAAAATGAGTTCGGAAAAAGGAAAAAAATGAGTTCGGAAAAGCTTGAAAAATTAAAAATTAGAAGACTCTGGAGATCAAAAACCCACCAAATGATTTGCCAAAATCTGGATTTGAAAACACCGTCGTGAAAGGTGGCCGGAAAAAACCCCATTAAATAGCACCGCCGCAAAAAGCGAGGAAGAAGGCAGGAGCACTTGAAAGACAGAGGAGAGCAAAATGAGAAGCAAAAGGGGTTATGAAGGAACAAAAGTATATATAGGCCGAGGGGGGATAAGCAAAGCGGCGTCATAAATGCTGCTCGAAGGCAAGGAGTTGCCATAACTGCTTACTAAGCATAAAAAGACACGCTTGCTGTAACCGATGCAACCCCAGCCAATAAAAAGCTGCCACGTGTCAGCCATCGCGCCAAAAGGGAGACACGCCTTCTGACAGACGGCACGCTGCTCCAGACTGACACGCCTGGTTACGAGATGCGACGTTCCACAAACCTACAAAAGTAAGGAAGTAGGTTACCACGGGGACACCAAAAGACGAGCTATGTTTGAACAATCCGTGTCTTCGGAAAAAAGGTGCACCTTCGGCAAGAGTGCTATACCCAAGGCCTTGAAGTATTCCCTTTGAAAGCTGCCAAACCGAAGTTCCCACTTCGGCTTTCTGGAGGGGGGCTTGTGTGATAGCCGAAGGACTATCTCCTCTCCCAGTGCTTACTTCCTGCCGAAAGTATGATCAGGAAGCTTGGCGTCACCGAAAGAGACACCATCACTGACCTCGGGAGGAACGAAGACAAGCACCTCGAACTTGGAAATTCGGCAAGAATGCCAAGGATCGTAAAGATGATGCCGGCTCCCTCGGGGGACCGAACGGATCACCTTCGGATGCAGAGAATTAGCTATCGCAAAACAGAAGGGAATCTCCCCGAAGGTGGAACCTCCGAACAAGGGAACCCCCCAAAAGCACGAGCATAACTCCCAAAGAAGGGCGACCATGTCAAAGAACGACCTCGCCTAGAGGACCTCAGGAGTACGACATGAGCATTTAAGGAACCTCTGACATGCCGCCCACAGACGCTACATGTCACCTCAAACGGCGATTTGACACACCGGCACTGTCCAGGTCTGGTCAAGACCTGTCTCGGTTCAAGACTCAAGGAGCCTGCCACCGGCTACTTGTCCCCTACGCCCAGAAATTCAAAGAACATCCGACCAAACACGTGTCGTCATCTGAACGGGCTGGGCACTCCTATAAATACCAGGGAACAGACCCTGGCAAAGGGTTCGACTCCTCCTCCTTGAGAAAATACAGGCAAGCCCACTAAAAACTCGAGTGCTTCCCCCTTACCTTCTCAGGAAACTGACTTGGGCGTCGGAGGGTCCTCCCCGGACAAGCACCCCGGGGACCTCCTAACTCGCTTCTCTGAGCTTTTCAGGCACATCCCACTGGGAAACCTCAACTCTAGATGCTCTCCTTCACAGGAAGTCCTCCCGAAAGTCACAATGCCTTCCAGTTAAGATGTCTCAGGGCATCAGTCCTGATCTACATAGGTTGGGCATAATGGCCTTGTCCTCCCAAGCATCCTATAAATATTTGCGGAGGCTCCTAGGTAAGACAACAAGAAATACCATCATTTTATGTTCTCTAGTCTTAACAACTTTTCCCCTCACATACTAACTTGGGCGTCGGAGATCCTTCCCCTAAAAACACATTATGGGGAGCTCCTAACCCTTATTCTTCAAGTCTTACAGCTACTACTCATATGAAGGCCTACTAGAGGCTCAACATGTCCTATATCAAAGATGTGCAAGAGCATCAGTTTCCATTCTAAACAAGTTGTAAATGTTTCCATTACAAACAAGTTATGGGCGTTCCTATTCTAAATTGATTGTGAATGTTTCTACTTAATTATAAACAACTTGTGAATTTTTTCATTCCAAGCAAGTGGTGAATGTTTCAATTTCATTCTAAACAAGTTCTGAATGTTTCCATTCTAAAAAAGTTGTGAACATTTCCATTCCAAACTAGTTGTGAATTTTTCCATTTCACTGTAAACAAGTTGTGAATGTTTCCATTCCAAACTAGTTGTTAATGTTTCCATTTCATTCAAAACAAGTGGTGAATATTTCCATTCAAAATAGGTTGTGAATGTTTAAATTTAAAACTAGTACTGATGTTTCCATTTCATTATAAACTTATTGTGAATGTTTCTATTCAAAACAAGTTATGAATGTTTCCATTCCAAACTAGTTGTGAATATTTCCATTTCATTCTAAAAAGTTATGACTGTTTCCGTTTTATTTGAAGCAAGTTGTGAATGTTTCCATTCCAAACAAGTTGTGAATGTTTACATTCCAAACTAGTAGTGAATGTTTCCTTTTCATTATAAACATGTTGTGAATTTATTGATTCTAGACAAGTTGTGAATGTTTTCATTCCAAAATAGTTGTGAGTGTTTCCAGTTTCTTCTAAGTAGGTACCATTTCATTTTAAACATGTTTTCCATGCTTCCATTTCAAACAGCTTTTGAATGTTTCCACTCCATGCTAGTTGTGAATGTTTACATTTTGTTCTAAATGAGTTGTGAATATTTCCATTTCATTCTAAACAGGTTATGAATATTTCCATTCTAAACAAGTTGTGAATGTTGTGGCTCTCCTAGATGGTCGATTGCTTGAGGAGGGTAAAGTGTTTGAAACCTAGTTGTGAAACTCATTTCAAGTTCACATGGCAATAATAGGTAAGTTTTACAAAGTTCTCTAAGTTTTGAAGGGGTTAAAGCACCAAATGAGGTTCAGTAACAAAATGGTAATTTTCTATCTTGAAGAATCACATGAAATCTTGAGTGTTAAGAATGATATTTGAAAACCTGACTTTTGCTTTAGGCCCAAACTTAACTTAAATACACAATATTTTACCAGGATTGACTAATTACAAAGGAAAAAAGGGGACTTGTTTGTAACTACACATAGTGGCTTAGATTTAAAAGAGGTATAAATGTTGGTAGAGGTAAGGATGGTTATGATTTTTACTTTAAATCAAAGCTCATCCTTCTTTCTACCATGTCATCAAGAATTCCAACTAAAAACCAAGAATTTTTTGTGAAATTTGAAGCTACCAAGGGTGTATATGCGTCAGCAAGCTTGTTCCAATTTGAATTTTAACTTTTTGTAGCTTGGAACCATGTTTTAAACCATCTGCTATTTTTTATGTGAGGTAACTTATGATTCAACGATGAATTCTTGTTTATTAGATGGTTGGAAGACCGTGTTTTTGTTAGAAGTTAGTAATTTTGTGTTTTGTGCCTTTGGTTGCTTGGAACTAGAAAGAACTTTATAGAACTTGGATTTTGTGGAACAATTGCTTGGTTCTTGCTTGTGGGTTGAAGTTAAGGTAATAGATTTTTGTTTTGAAGCTTGATTAATGCTATTGGAGTGTGATTTCTTGATGAATTCAAGTAGTTTTGGCAGTAACATTAGTTAGTGCGCTAGTTTGTTCATGGTGGACTACTAGCTTTATGGAGCTTAGAATGATGTTACAATGCATCATAGGAATGCTTGTGATAGGTGGTTCTGGTCTTTGCAATAGGTTTTATAGGTATGTAAAGTTCAAAGGCCATCCAAGAGTGTTTGGTATGTTTGGTAAGTCTTTGAAGGTGATAGCAACAAAACTAGAAAATTCTAGGCATTGCAGGTATTGGTGATGCATCCACAACACCACAAATTTATTCGAGGGGGTCATATACGATGATGACATGTCACCACAGTTATGTTGGCTAAAATTTTCCAATTTTTCTTGAGGGCTTGAAGGGAGGCCCATGGGGTTCTTAGGGCACCTAAAGGTCTAAGTATTCTAGGGGTATGTGAAAGCTTCCAAAACTCTTCCAAGACCTAGGAGTTTCCTTGGGTTTTATGGTTACTTTTAGCACAAGCAAGAAAACTAGTTAATAAAAGACCACAATTAGGTGTCTCTGGCTTGGGTGAAAGGTTTAGTACCATCAGTGACCTAACCATGCCATCGACCATGAGGTTGCGGTGTGAAACCTTAGTGCATCTAGTTGGTCTTTATGGCCTAGTCTACAATAGTCCCACCATAGTGCCTCTGTACAACATAAGGGAGTTTCAACTGGTGAATCATCAATGTCAAGCTAGTAAGCTATGCTTACTAGTAGGCAAGGCTTAGCCTTGTTGTTCAAGGACTAGCTTGAGGAGAAGTTGCAAGGGACTAAGACATTTACTCTCTAGTTATGTTATGCAGATTCTGGAATTATTGGGCCAGATAACTATTGCAGGTTGTCATAGTAGTGTTTTGTTGCAAGTACTTCACTTGAGAATCTTTATGATTCTAGTCTAGTTGGATTCCTTGTTGGTTAAGTAATAGTGCTAACTATAGTGTTTTTCTTGGCCATAGAGCCTAGCAGCATATGGATAGGCTATTGTGACTCACCGTAGGGATTCATTTCTAATGTAGGAGTTTCTGAAGAAGATCTCAGTTGAGGCTTGTGTATGTGTTGTACACCTAGTCACCTCCCTTGTCTATATTTTTGGGTCCTAGACTCTAGGGTTGCACTTGGGTGAGGGCATTAGTCTACTTAATGTTGAATGCCTTGACATAATAGTTATGTGTAGTATTAATCATATAAATGTTGATTTGTATGCATTGGCTAATTGAACTTGCTTTCTATGAAAGTACCTTTTCCAAGTGAATGTTTTTATTGTTTCTATTTGCCCTAGTTAAAGCATAAAGAGCATGCATTGTGCATATTCAAGGATAATCAACTAGTGTCATGAAGTTTTAATTTGTGAACATATACAGCTAGCCAATGGCAACCACCATGAGACTAGTTTTAACAAGCTTCTTGGGCTGGCCTGAGGGATGGCCATGTTAGTTTTAAATTCCATGTGCTAGGATTGTTAGTACTGACCAACATTTAGGGATTGTCATCTAGCTTTGGTTGTAGTTTACTATGGTTGACACTAGGTGATGAGCTTGAAGAAGAGCTAGGGAACCTGGTGAAGGTTTTAGTGACCTACTGATGGCAAGCCTAGATTAGATACCCAAGGTGCTTCAAGGATTGACACAAACTATGACATAAGTGGCACAAGGTATGACTACCATCATGAATGAGTTATTTGAATATCAAGAGGATAGAGAAGTAGTCCAAGAAGAAAATGACCAAAAGGAATGACCCATCCAAAGGTCAGGGGAGGTATGCTGAGCATTGGCAAGTGCCTAGGCCCTAACTACAGAGGTCGTGTTTATGCACCCGATGAAGAGTTAAAGGTGATGGAGGCTCCAAGAAGGGGATAAACCCTATATCAGATGAGACAACTTGAAAAGTTCAAAATTATGGACCCACCAAGTTTTGATGGGATAGGTGACCCTGATCAAGTAGAGGATTGGTTATCCAGGATGAATCAGCTTTTCACATGTGGAGGCTATGAGTTAGAGCAAAGGATGGCTTTAGTATCTTCTCTTTTAGAGGGAGGGCTAGTCTATGGTGGGATGATGTGATGGAAATGCTGAGGGAGACTAATGGCACTTGACTAGAGCACAAGAAAAAGGTACTCAAATGGTTGGACTTCAAGAGGAAGTTTTGATAGGAATATATCAGTGAAGCTGCATAGGATCCGGGGAGGATCTAGTTTGAGAATTTGGTTCAAGGCAAAATGTGACAGCCCTTAGAGCTATAAGTCTAATTAATCAGGTCATTACAAGAAGCTCAGACTTCCAAGTAATGGATTAATTTAACAAATTAATACTTTAGATAATTTATTTGCAAGCTAAGTCTCAATAATAAAGCATCTAGTAGCTTAAAAATCACAAACATTGGTCATTTAGGCAAATTTGACAAAAAGGGTAGTTTTGTAATTTCTCATGACTAAAAATGTTACACAAATTTTCCTTGAGTGAAATGCATTGAAATAATCATATTTTAGCACATATGGAAGGTTTTGATGCTAGTTGGAAAAAATAGAAGAATTTTCGGCCAAATTGCTTAAAGCCCAAATTAATTCTAGATATTTATCTTGAATAAACTTTGACCTTAGTTCTAGCCCAAAGAATCCACAAATTTGCCCTCTTTCTACCTCCATAGCTATTCCAATCTAGCTCAGGGGAAGCCATTTAAACACATCAAAATAGGAATCAAAGGTGCTCAAAATGTTTGAAGGTTGTCATGAGCTCATCCATGGTTAGTTTTGTTCCTATGGTGTAGTTTTCATCATTTTGGAAATTGTGGTACTGTTCATGAGACTTTTTGTTAGTGTCATGCCTAAAAAGCCAATCATGAGATGATTGTATTTTTGCACATTGAGTCATGATATTTTATTAAGGCATTAATCTAGCAATTATGTTTATTGTTCTCTTTCTGCGTAACGTAATAAACATAATTGTAACCCTAGAATAATGATATTCTTAAACGTCCCTGGTCTAGTATTATTGTGGAGTGGGTTGCAATAATACATAACGATTAGCATATGCGGAGACTAATATGAGATATGTAGTCTACGTATGGGTACAAGTTGGAGAACTTGTGTATTGGACCGACCCACCATGAGAACACTACATGGATCGTTATATGAGTGTCATAAGTGATTCTCATAGTGATCATGGTATATGTAGTCCTTCGACCTAAGATCATCAAGGTTCCCTACATGTGAGTCACATACTTTGATACTTTTCTTTGTTGCTAGTAATTGAGTGAACTTGAAGGAGGTCATTGGGTATGTCACATATCATGCGAAGGGATTTGTATGATCAAAATGAGATTTGTCCCTCCTATGTAACAAGAGTGATATCTTTGGGCCCCTTGATAGAGTGAGACTTAGAAAATGCATGGCCATGCTCAGATGAGTTGATATACGATATCAATGTCATCAGTTTAAGTTGGTATACTCGGTAATCAAGCAACCAAAGATTGGGCTATAGGAGAGTGACACATTCCATGTCTCATGCTCAGTCTTGATATCTTGGACAAAGGGACAATAGCATATATCGATGATGATCATAAAGGTTTAGTCGAATCACTGACAATCTTGTCACTTGGGTAGCAATGATGTGTTGCTAGACACCGCTCATTGCTTATGATCGTAAATGTGATTTATGATCATTGCCAATGTGGTAAAAGCCTATTGGATCACACACATAGAGCTATTTGGATCATTAGAGTGCATGGGCTAATTATTTGGGTTATGGTTTCACAATAATTTTATATTAATAATGGGCCCAAGAGTTGAGCCATTATCAAGCCCGAAATTAAAGCCTAATTGGATTAGGGCTTTGAAACCCATTAGGCCTGGAAGTTGAGTCTCACTATAAATACAACTTTTAGTGAGAAATTTGTAGGTCTCCTTGCCCTAGCCTCCCAAAAGGACAACCGCACTCTTCTCTTGCAATTCCTTGGAGGACGCAAGCTAGCACTGCGAGCGCAAGAAAAACATATTTGCTGGGACATGGTGGAAGTGTGGTGATCCCGAGAGGCTCGTATGGATATCATAGAGAGCTTGAACATATCAACTATTTAGGTTTTGTGATTTGACTCTACAGTTGAGTGAGAGATCTCAACCAAAAATTAGGTATGAAAATTTTTGAACACCCGGTTTACCCTGTTTCACTTGGATCCTGGAGGGTTTCGGCTAAATTCTGTTGCGCTGTTTGGCTCCTGAAACCCAACAATTTTATGGTAGAAATCATGGCTGGGATGATTTTTTGATGTGTTTCCTAATTTTATGATGTGATTTGAGATGCAAATGAGCTAAAACCCAAGAGAACTATGGCTGGAATTTTGGTGTAGCTGAAATTATGAGAGTTGAGCTATGTGTAGTTTGATTCTTTTATTGCTACCCATATTATCCTATTGCTGGTATCCTAAGAGCTCAATAAGGGATTTACATTACTTATGAATGGGTATTTGGTGACTGGAAAGTGGGAGAATAAGTGATGGGTAGTGAATTCCACATGGAAACCATGTTGTGCATTTAAGGTGCAGTTGAGAGCATACAGTAATAATTTTGTTCCAGCTAGGAGCTACTAGTTCTACTGTTTAAATTGATTCTAGATTATTTTATCTTGCTTATGATTTGGTGTATAAAAGCTAAGATGTGAGGGAACATTTATTTGGAAGTGAATTGCCCATGAATGCCATGAATGTGCATTAAGGTGTGGTTTTGGAGCTACTAAAATTGTAGTGGATTCCTAGAAAAAAGTATGTTATTCCAGTGATTTTCATAGCTATTGGTTGTTATAATCTTGCTTATACACTAGTGTACAAGGCATAAAAAATGAGAGAGCAAGGTTTCAGCTGCATTTGAGCTATTAAAAGTGTAAAGAACCACAAGTTAGGCAAACCGAGGACAAAAGATTCTGTGGTATTGGTGGTTGTTTTAGGGGCTATTTCTATGTGTTAAAATTACTAAATTATGCTTAAGATGATTGATATAGGTGCTAGACATAAACTTCTAAGAGGGTTCTTAAGTTTGGCCTAAAACCAAGAACAAAAGGTTAAGTACTTGAAGCTTGCAAACTAAGTTATCTAATGTAAGGGTTACTTGATTTGTACATTGATGTGTTAAATAGATTTGGCTAAGATACTTGTATATCATGTAGTTTAATTATTAATGGAGTTAACAAGCATGTAAATTGAGTATTGATGGCTATTTAAGAAGCTTATATGATTGGGTTTAGTAGGAAGCCAAACTATGAAATGCATATGAAGTGTGTAAGTGCATATTTGTAAACTTGAATGTATAGGCAACATGGACCTTAATATGCTTTAATTTATGGATAGTACGATGGGTTAAGAACCTAAGATACCTAAGGTCACCATGATGGGCTAAGGCTTTGGTGAACCTAAAAGAGGGAGGTGTCTTCAACCACTCACAAAATCTTGGAATGATAGCACTAACAGGTGCATTTAAATAAGCATATAGTTCACACCTATACATATAAGAAGGGATATTGGCAAATATTAAGAAGCTTTCAAATCAGTATTTGCATGGACAAGTTGGGCTTGTCAATTTTAGGAACAATGACTGAAGGAATTGCGGGAATTAGCTACTCCTATAATTATTCGCCAATAGTACGAGTTCATGACACTATGATTTGAGCTCAACTACACCAGGCTTATGTTGACATATTTATGGATAATACAGATGGTCCTATATGTTCGTATTTCTTGCAGGTTACAACCCTTAGTGCCAACCTTTGGTTTTCACATCCCTTAATATTTTGTCTGCAATTGCTAGTGTACTGGGGCTAATAATCAATAAAAGAACTGGTTGTTAGTATTTTAATACCACGTGTGCATGAGTTATTTAGTGTAGTGTATTTTTGTTATGTTTATTTCTTGTAGGTTCTTAATCACTTGGATCACTAACTCACTAGCCTTTGTGGTACAGAGGCAACAAGTAGGGGATACCTAGCCACTGTAGTGGCTTTTTTTTGGTAGTGTAGCTCAAGTGGAATTGGGTACCAAGATTCTCAGTGTATCATATGTGTAGCACTTTTGTGCAAGATGTATATATGTTTATAGAACTTATGCCTCTGGTAAATGCTTTGGAACTATTAGTTATGTTCCCTGGTAGCTTGTATGAATTCACAGTGCATAATAATATGTCTTGTACAAATGCATGTTTTGAAATGCTGGCCAGCTGCACCCAGTATATATTATTTTTATGGTCATTGACCTACAATCATAGTAAGGTGTAGTGTAAAATAGTAATGCTTTAAGGATTTGATCAATTAGTAGACCCCTTAAGGAGCAATTTACACCGACCTAGCACTAAATTAGTGTAAGGTTCTTACGGCCCCATATGACTTACATGGGATTATGGGTAAAGGCCTACGATAAGAAATTTTTGTGAGGGAGTATGAGCAACACTACAATTCTTTTATTTCGTATGCTCTTTATATGGCTGATAATGATGAGTTGAAGACCAAGAAGTTCTTCCAAGGCTTTAAGCCCATGCTTTAAAGGTATATGGCAATGGTGGACATCCAAGCAAGAAGGTGAAGGTTGGACCAACAAACCTAGGTAAAAGTACCAGGAAATGACCAATGGTAGGAAGGATGATTGAGAATCAAGGTCCCTTCAAGAGAAAAAAAGTGGGTTTGTGCCTTAACTGTATAAGCTTCCATGGCATAAAGCCATGTATGTTGGGAATAGATGTCTGTAACATCTGTGGTCAGAGAAGTCATTGGACAAGGAAATGCCCATAGGCTCGACCCTTGCCGGGTCCACCTAGGAATCCATCACCTGTACCCTTTACTGTAGGAAATTGACCAGGTGTAGCCATAGCAGCAATTGAGCCCAGGCTCTTTACCTTGGCTAGTCAAGTAACCAGAAAACCATCCACCATTTAAGGTAACTTTACTTCTCAGAAGGGTAGTATTAGAGTACTTTTTTATACTAGGGCTACTCTCTCTATGATATCATCTATGACAATTCTCCTGATTAATAATGGGTTTTAACCAAGTAAGTATTTTTATATAAGTGTTTTTACTTAAGTACCTCAAGTTAGCACCTTGTTAAGCAAGAAAGACAAGCTTACTTAAGTAAATGAGTTCCTAAGTGTGGTTTGGCACCTAAAAGTCAAAATAGGGCAAAAATGGAAATTTTGACCCAAGTGAATAACATGACTATAATTTTGATGAATTAGGATCATGTACAGAATTTTTCCTAATTAAGTCAAGACCATTAGTTATCCTAGCTATTAGAACCATCTTTGAGGGAAAAGAACAAAATTTGCACTAAGTGCACAATTGAGCCATTTATGTCTTAAGTGGCTTAAGCGTCTAAAAGGCTAAGTGTAGGAAGCTTTTGGGCATCCTTTACGACCAAGGAGGGATGGTTTTGGGTGAGTGTTTGGTGACTAAATGGAGACAAATGAGGACTTGAGGGTTAAAGGGCGAGAAAACAAGAATTATGACTTAGTGGGGGAGGTTAAGATATTTTAGGAAGTTTGACTTCCTTTACCATTTGTTTTCTTTCCCAAAATTCATAGCTCCCTCTCCCCACTAGAATTTCTATTCCAAAGCTTCCCAATTAAACAAATTTCCAAAGAATTTGAAGGCCCCAAGGTGATTACAAGAAGGCTCAAATTTTTCTTTTTGGTGTTATTGCTCCAATCTAGCTCTTTGATGCTTGTTTTGGATTTGAAACCTAAGGTAAGCTTCTTGCTTTTATTTGGGCTAGTTTTAAGTTGTTTGACTAGCTAGAGATGGTCTTGATTTAAGGTTCTTGGTGGCATATCATGTTGGTTTTAGGATTGGAACTCAAAAGACATTGGTTGAGCTCAAGTAAGCTTGTGCTTTGATTCTTGCTTTGCGACTGAATTTGAGGTAAGGGTTCAAGTTAGTTTAGATCAAATAATGCATAGAAATGTAGTGTTATGTAAATTGGACCGATGCAAATTGGACTTGGGTTGTGAAAGTTTGAACAAGTTTCATGCAAGTTCGTACGCTATCGCACAATGCTGTAGTACATTGGTTACACGTAGCCAGTGGCAAAGCAAACTAGAGATGTGTCACCATTAGTCATCAGGATTTTGGAGCATTGATGCCTCTGGCAATGTGTTACCAATGGTGTCACCAAGGCATTAGTCCTTCAAGCTTGGGGCATCCTAAGATTGCCTCAAACTCTCTGTTATCATCCTGAGGCTAATTTAAGATGTTCCATAGTCTTGGTTGGGTCTTACACTCTTTCATAAGTTAAGAATTATGCATTATTTAGGAGGTAGCTAAGTAGTGTGGTTAATGTAGAGCTAAGTAGAATGGCTAAGGGCTAAAAATGCTCATGTTGTCAGGAGGGCATGAAGGGGGAAAAAGTCAGTTTCAAAGGCTACATAAGCCTAAGAGAGAAAGGTCTCCTACCTAAGGGAATTAATTGAGAATCCTAAGAAGATCCCAACCGAATCATTGGTTTGGTAAGTGAGCCGTTAAGGAGCTCTAAGCTAAGCTCCAAGAGTCTGGCCAGTTAAACCATATAAGATGGCTACCCTGTATAATAAATTGAGGGGTGTGATGGGTAAGTTTTTAAAGGAGGTTACGACCTACACTGGGACCCATAAGTGGGACTTAAGGGAGGTAAAGTATTCAAGATAGGTGGGACAGTGTCTCAAGTACCTCCACCATTTGAGGTCACGGCAAGTATAAGGCACCTAACCTGCAAAAAGTCCCAAGGATTGTGTGAACCACATATCATACATTTAGGCATTGCATGCCTTGCTTGTTGTTGTCTTATGTTGTTTGTTGGTTGATTACTTGAATGTTTGTTTGTCATTTTGCACACCTGCCTACTATCTATCTTCTTTGCAGGTACCCTAAGGGACCTTTACTGAGTACATTCATATGCTCACTCTCATAAGTTTGTTGTGCAGGTTCTAACATCGGGCCTAAAAACTAGTGGATAGTTGTGGGCTACACTTCCTCCTTTTGTAGGTACTCTTTCACTAGAATCCTTGTGATTGTAAGATTGATTGTAGACCATGCTATGTACTAACTAAGTTTTATGCCTTTATAAAGTAGAGGCTAAGTGGTGCACAAGGACTAAGGAAGGGCTTGCACTTAGAGCTTTGATAGCACAAATGTGGGAATCAAGTAAAGGATCTTAGTTAGGTTTTTGTCTTGTGTATATAGTACCCTGTGTACTAAGGTGTTGCCTTTGTTAGGATACATTATGGTGTAAAACAATTGAGTTACTTTTGGGTACATGCTAGTGATGTTAAGTGTGCACAAACTATTACTTGAAGTTGAAGTAACTAGTATTTCATTCTCTAGGCACGATTTAAGTTTGTTTTAAATGAAATGCTCGAATGATGTTTTTGAAATAATTTACTTAATTGTTTGCATAACCAGGATGAAAGCATGCATATCTTTTTCGGGGTAGGCTACGAAACTAGTTGCACATAAATTATTTTAACTTATTGATGAGTAATAGTTAGCTACTAGTAACTATATGGGATACACAGTCCCTAAGAGCCTACAAGCTGAGTAATTCAGGGCCTTGGGACCCCATTCCGCAATAGTGTGGTATCAGAGCAGGTCAATGGTCCTACTAGAGGCAATAAGTGAACCAAGATCTAAGTCTTCCTTGTCCTAACTGTAGTTAGTACTGCTTATAAGTTGCCCTAGGTGTGGTTTTTTGGCATTGGTTGCAAATATCGTGGTGAATACTCAATCAGGTGTTGTTGCTGAGGCTCAGGCTTTTGTTGTTGGAACTAGCGATCCCAATGGGGCAGACATGAGATAAGTGCTTTCATTGTTGAAGAGGCTCAATGAGTCAATGGACCAGATCCTACATGGTATGACTATCCTACTTGAGGAGCATGCTTGATGCCTAGTGGCATTCTCATTGTATAACATGTTGGCCTAAATGAGAGACTTCCAATGTGAAGATGTCTGAAACACTTAGAAGAGCAAAGGTTAGGAGCTCCCCAGAATGTGTTTCCGGGGGAGCAGCCTCCGATGCCCAAGTTAGTATTTGAGGATGGAAGTAAGGAGTAGAGAACAAAGAGTAAAGAGTGTCTCGTGTGTTCTTACCAAGGTCGCTCCTAAGTATTTATAGACGGATGGAGGGAGGAGGCCGTTTGAGACAACTAGTCTAGATCATGACAGGTGTTTGGCCAAATCCAATCCATACCTTCGAAGGTAGGCATCTCCAGCTAGTTGTAGGCCATTCTGGGCTGAGGGTAGGGGCATGTCTGAGGTCTCTCTGTCAAAGGCTCCTTAACCATTTTTTTTGTATCTCTGTAAAACCCTTTAGGGTGGAGACTTTCCTCCGAGGGCTATCGGGGAGGGCCCTTCAGTGAAGTGGGTCACCTTCAGGAGACTTTTTGCCAACAGAGGATGTAGGATCTAATTTTTTGAGGTCGGTATCTTCGTAAATCCGAGGGTGGTGGAAGACACCTTTTTCCGAGGTTGGTCATATTACCTTTTCCGAAGGTGGTGTTTGAGTGTGCCTCAAGCTCGGGGCATAAGTTCTTACCAAGGGTAGTTTCATGATGGCTGATCAAGAGATTTCGGAGGCCATAGCCATTCAGCTATCACATGCCCCCCTCAGGAAACCGAAGTTGTATCTTTGGTGTTAAGCTTTTGTGAGTGTGGCCTGGAAATCTTCAGATGTCCCAGTTAGCATAGCTGAACTTTGGCCGAGGTCATGTTCTTTGGAGTGGGTATCTCTTTAGCTCAAGATGTCTCTTCTGGCTAAAGTAGTATAAAATGGGACTTTGCTTATGACCGATTTCTTAAAGTTTCCAAAGTTGTATCTTCGAAGAAGTATTTCCCGCTTTGAGCTTTTTGTTCCTTGTTGTCTGCCAATGACTCATCACGTCTTCTAACCAGGTAGTCACATCATTTCAGGCTAGGCTTACATGGGTCTGCTAATGTCAGAAGGCGTGCCCATCTTCCTCGCGTCAAGTGACATGTGTCACTAGGTGCCTGGTGACCGATCGTGTCCATTACATTGGTTACGTCCCTTCACCTATGATGTCAAGACCATCCCCCAGTGCTTGGCCCAAGCCAAAAATGTAGGAAAAATACCTTAAAAACATGAGGGACTCAAAGAAAATATGAATAGAGGTGTAAATGCAAATCTGAGAACTATCGGGTTCAATTGCAAAATTTAAAATGGCTTAAGAGCTAATGGCCAAAAACAAAGATTAAAGGCCATTTTGAAATTTCTTTCGGATGTTATTAGTGACACTAATACTAGTGGAAGGAAAGATTAAGCCATGCATTTTTCTTTAAGCCGTGATGAGCATTAAACCCATTTTTAATGTACATATGGCATTGGTCGGGTATGCATGCTTCCACTTAAGCCAAAACTCATTAGTTTCAGTCAAAGCTCCCATTCGAAAGTCAAGCAAGTGTTCTTGGTTGTTCTTGGAGTGGAATTGCTGGGTCCTTGCCAAATTCATGAAGAATTGAAGCTTAGAGTGGAAATTAAGCTTGGCATTGAAGGTTTCAGCGTTAGGTGACCATGTAATTCAGTTTTCAAGCTTAGTCTTGGATGTTCAAGAGTTGACCGAGAGCTCAAGCTAAGGTTTTTGGGTAACCTTCAGGTTTATTTGGTTCTTGATTAGTTAATCAACTAAAGGCAAGTAATAAAGTTCCCGATAAGTAGGCCACCTTATCTTTGAACCTGGAGCTCTAGTGGGTTGGAGAAGATATGAAGACTCATTATGGTGATGGTTCGCCTTGCTCATTCGGTCTATGTAAATGATTTCTCCTTCATAGCTTTCAACACTCTTCAATTCTCATTCCTTTTGCTCTCTAATTTCCTCTCGTCGTTCATCTCTCTTTGGCAGTGGTGCTAACGGCGGAGCAATTTTCTGTGAGTTTGTGGTGATCTCTGAAGTTTCTGCTTTTGGTCCGAACTAGGTGGGTTTCTTTCCAAAGTAATTGTTTTTTGTCTCAATTCATTCCCCTTCTTCTTTTTGAGGTTAGGGCCTTTTTTTTTTTTTGAACATGGCTTCCTCCCAAGTTGAAGCTTGTCCTGTTCTTGAGAGTTGGCTCCCTCTTAACTCTCATCCGAGCTGTGCCACTTTGGAGAAAGTGAAGAAGTGGTCAGCTAAATTTTTCTCCCTTCTTATGCTGTCACCGGGCTCCCTAGTCCTAGCATGCCTAGCTAAGCTCCTCGGATGAATGAGATTACTGTCTTCAGGGCACAGCTGAAGATGGAACTTTGGTATCCCCCCCGAAGACGGTTTATGACTTTTGCCAATTTCATGGGATAGCCGTGAGCCAACTTCCCCTGAACTCCTAGTCCTACTTCAATGCTTTTCTCTGTATGTGTGAGGTTTTCAATATAGAACCCCACTTTATCTTTTTTATCCAATACTACAAACTCCACCTCATTCGAAAGGGTGGGTTTTACTTCTTGCTTCCTCGGGGATCTGGGAGTAAAAAATATATGCTCACCTTCAGGACAAAGGATAGCTGGCAAGGGTGGCAGAAGAAGTAATTTTTTCTGAAGGTGGACTAGTAGTGGAAAGAGCTGCTATTCAGGTGGGCTTTGGCTGTCTTGGCCATTGACATAGTGGACTGGAGGAAGCAATTAAGCTTAGAGCTGGAGTCCTAGTTTGAGGAGTTTTACAACCCTATTCGGGCTGTCGTAGATTGGTATCCTGAGGTCCCTCCACGTTCTCTCTACCTTTTCCCCATCAAATGGAATTTCATGACTGAAGAGGTCCTTCGGGAACTTGGGGTAATCAAGGAGCATGTCACTAATGAAGGCATACCAAAGCCCTTAGTTGATGGGAAGAAAGCATGGTTGGTCATGGTCCTTCAGGGCGAACTTACATACTCGTCACTTAAAGAAAGAAGCTCCCTTCCAATTTTTGTTACTTGTACCCTTTTGTACTTACACTAATGTTCTTCTTTTTACAGAGATGGGCAATAAATTTGCAGCCTTCTACAAAACTCTCTTCCTTGGCCAGGCCGAGAAGGGGGAGCAGCAGAAGAAGAAAGTACCGAAGAAGAAGAAGGCATTGGCCAGACGATCTTCAGCGTCAAAGTCAAAAAAGGCCAAAGAGGATTCCCTTCCTCCTCCACCCAAAGGCGAAGTGGAGGTTCTTGATCAAAGTCCAATGCGTGTTGACCCACCTTTGGGGCCTGCCATCCACTCTACCCCTCTAAGCCCTGATGTTGCTATCGAGGCATTGGCAACTTCGGTGGGGGAGCTTTTAGTTGAAGAACTGGAGGAACACCGAAAGAAGAAGGGCAAAGCAGTTCTCACTGAGGTCCTTGAGGTCAGCGACTCCGACACGGATGAAGCCGAACTCCCCACATGTTTGTCCCGTAGCCATTCATCTATGAGTTTTGGAATTTTTGGTATTTTAGACCTTGTAGATGAATGGCTAATGGATAACATTTTAACGGAACTTTGGCGTGACTTTGTAGATGAGCAGGCACAGGCTCAATGGGTGGTGGAACTTGCTCGAAAGAGGGCCTTTCTAGATTTGAAAAGTCCAAAGGACAAGGTCCCGAGGGAGCCCTTCTGGACCTTCACGGAGTACATGGATTTGTTTTTTGAAGATAGTTAGAAGATGGCCCCTCATATGGCGATGGGCATTATGACTAATGCCACTTTCCACTCTTTGATGGAGGAGTGTCCAAACGAAGAGGTCCTCGCCGTGAGAATGACCGCGCATGCTGCCCAAGTAAAACCATAGCCCTTTAGGACTTAGAAAAATCTTGAATCATTGTTGCTTTTGAGCCACATTCAGAATCTTCATGTTTTGCAGCTTTTGGCGTATGGAGGATACTTTCGGTCCTAGGCAGCGAAACAGTCCTTAGTGCGAAGTCGTTCGGTGGAGAATTTGATAAGGCCAAGGAGCGGTTTCCTGGCTTGGTCATCAAGTACTGCGAGCTCAATAAAATTGCAAAGAAGGACCTGACTAGCCTTCAGGAAGAGGTGCTGAACAGCCAAAATGAGCTTATGGAAGACGTTTCTTCCAAAGTATCAGACCTCAGCTCAAGGGTGGTGGCCCTGACTTCGGCAAATGAGGCCTTCTAGAAGGAGAAAAAGGAAGTCGTTGCTGATCTCACGAAGGTGTTGGGGCTCAAAGTTGAATTCATAGCCAAGATCGATTGGCTGAAGAAGGAGAAGAAGAAGAAGAAAAAGAAGCTTGAAAAGGAGGTGGAGGTACTAAAGGAGTTGAAGGACCTAAAAGCCGAGAAGGCCAAGTCAGATAAGGCGACTAAGTCTTCCTACCAAGATGGGTTCTGCCTTGCCCATCACCAGGTCCTTTCCAAGCATCCTGAGTTGGACCTCTCCTTCCTTCGGGCACTTGACATTCCCGAAGGACCAACTTCGGAATGGTTGAGAGTAGAATATCTCAATCTTCCCTTTCTTCCTCCTCCGGCTACTGAAGCTGGTGCCAATGAAGATGATGCCGGAGGTGACTCCCCTAAATATGCTGAGGAGCTCGAAGAAGGTTAGGATAACCAATAGCCCTCCTTCTTCTTCTTTTTTGCTTTTTCTTTACTTTGTACTCTTTCAATGAAATGAAATTCTATCTTGCTTTCAAATTTTGGCTAAGTCCCTTATTGGTATGACTTTGGACATTATCTTTCTCCTTCAGCGTTTAACCATCTTCAGTGATGAGTCGTGCCATCCTTTAAGGATTTGCAACCTTAGTCTCTTTAACGGTTTCACAACCATCTTTGGTCAACCTTCTTTGAAAGACTTGCCCTTAAAAAAATAGTTAAGTACCTTTATGACAAACCATGTTCGGTTGATCACTCTCAGTAAAAGTTGTACAACTTCACTCATACACTTTAAAAAAAAACCACATTCGGTTTGCCTCCCTCAGCACCAACCATATTCGGTTGATAACCTTTGGCAAAATACTACTTATTTACTTTCGGAAATAACCACATTCGCTTTGGCTCCCTTGACACCAACCATGTTCGGTTGATAACCTTCAGTAAAATACTACTTATTTACATTTGGAAACAACCACATTTGGTTTGCCTCCCTCGACACCAACTATGTTCGGTCGATAACCTTCGATAAAGTACTACTTATTCACCTTCAGAAACAACCACATTTGGTTTGTCACCTTCGGTGTCTTTTGTACAATTTTTCTCTTGAAAATTTTTCTAAGTGTAGAATTTTTTCAAAGAGTCTGAATGCCATGTATTTTTCAATTCTCCACCTTCAGCATCACTGAGCATATAGACTCCTGGCCGAACCTCCTTAAGGACCAAATAAGGTCCATCCCAATTTGCCTAAAGTACACCATGAGATGGTCTTTGGGCTTCAAATTCATCTTTTCAAAGAACGAGGTCCCCTTTCTTGATTCCTTTTTGTTTGACATGCAAGTTTGTAACGACAGCTACTCTATACTGAAAAGCTTTTCTTTTGAGCTCGGCCATCTTTCTATGCTCATCAACCATATCAAACTTGGTTCTTAAACCGAGGTGGTTCCCTTCTTCGTGGAACACCTATATTCTTACAGATGGCTGTACAACCTTGACAGGGATAATGGCCTCTATGCCGAAGATGAGTGAGAAGGGTGTTTCACCCGTTTCCCTTCTAGGAGTAGTTTGGTAGCTCTACAACATGCTCAGAAGGTCTTTTGGCCATTTTCCCTTTGCTTCCCTCAACCTCTTTTACAGACCATCTTTTATCATTCTGTTGGACACTTCAACTTGTCTATTGCTCTGAGGATGGGCAACCGGGGCGAAGTGCAATTTTGTCCCAAGGTCGGCTGCGAATTCCTGGAAACCTTTATCGATAAACTAGGAACCATCATCAGCTACTATCACCATCGGTATGCCAAATCTGCATATGATGTTCTTCCAGACAAATCTTTGTATGTCCTTCGCCAATATTACTGCTGAAGGCTCTGCCTCGATCCACTTGGTGAAATAGTCTACTGTGATTATGTAAAACTTCACTCCTCCTAGAGCTATTGGGAGAGGCCCAATGAGGTCAATACCCCAAACAGTGAAGGGGCAAGGATAGTTGGCCAAAGTTATTACTTCTGAAGGTATTCTCTAGATGGGAGCGTGTCTCTAGCACTTGTCACATTTCTGGACAAACTGCCTTGCATCCTTCCTTATGGTGGGCCAAAAATATCCTTGGTGGAGTAGTACCCCAGCAAGGGCATTAGTTCTGATATGAGAACCGCAGGCCCCCTCATGGATTTCTTTGAGGACCATCTCAATGTCCTCTTCGCTTACACCTTTGTAACGGACTTGTGTACCCTTTTCGTTACAACTCTTCTCTGATCAGGAAGTATCTTTTTTAGCACATTTGCACTCTCGCAGCACCAAGAGGATCTTTAGGAGGTTCCGAAGTTGTGAGGTATTTCTTGATAGGATTTTTCCACCCTATACACAATGTTGTTATGCACATTAATGCTATGCTCGGTTGATAAAGCAATTTAGTGGACTCCTTTGATTTGGCCAAGGTATCTGCCTCCATATTTTCTTGCCGAGGTATGTTTTCTATCTATACCTTATCGAATTCTTGGATAAGCGTTTTTGTGATGTCATGGTACTTTGCCAAGTTTGGGTCTTTTTCCCCATAGTCCCCCGCCATCTATCGGACGACCAGCTGAGAATCGTTGTGGGCCTTCAGATTTCTCACACCAACTCTTTTTGCCAACCATAAGCTTGTTGTGAGGGCTTCGTATTCGGTGACATTATTGGTGACATTTCAACCAAACTTGATGGACTTTGATGCTTCCATACCTTCAGGTCCTCGTAGAATTACCCCAGCTTCTTGATGTTCAGAATCGGAGGCACCATCGACGAAGAGTGTCCACTTAGGTTTGTCAATACCGAGGTCCTTTGGGGTATCTTCAGTTTTTTATACTTCGGCGATGAAATCCGCTAATGCTTGGGCCTTTATTGCCCTTCTCGGTTCATAGGTGATGTCATATTCAACAAGCTCGATGCACCACTTTGATAATCTTCCAGAGTGGTCTACCTTCCTCATGACGTCCCTAAGAGGTAGGTTACTCCGAACAATGATAGGATGTCCTTGGAAGTAAGGCCACAGCCTTCTGCTTGCCAATAATAGAGCATATATGGCTTTTTATAGGAGAGGGTACCTAACTTTGGCTCCATGGAGGGACTTTGCTCACATAGTATACTTGTTACCCACTTCGGGGTAATCCAATTATGGTGCCAAAACTTTGGATTTAAACTCCTAGGATTGGTGTGTCCTGTAGGTCATCAGAATAACACCCCTAGTGTACATACTCATGTGACCCTCTTGAGCACTATGTAAATACATGTGTATTGATCTAACCAAAACACACATTCACATTTATGCACACTATGGCAACTAAGAAGAAAAACACTAGCACAAGTCTTAGTTTTGATTTCCTCACATTAAGCATTCTTACTAGGTTAAAAAATTCCAACCACTACACCCAAACATTCTCTAATAAACTGTATCATTCTAACCATGTAACCCCATGTTTTCTTTACTCCATCACCAAGTAAAGACTTAGAGAAAATCAAGGAATTTTGTTTTACATCAATAGCCCAAGTATGGGCCAAGTTATAGATTTTTTAAGTTGGTTACAAAATTCTGACCGATTGAACAGTAACATAGCCAATTTTGCAATGTCATAACTTTGGCTACAGGGCTCTAAATCTAGAAATTCCAAAGCCCAATTAAACCTCTAGATGTCCTTTAGGTTAGTCAAAATTTAATACCAAGATTCATTCTACACAGGGAGATATTAAACTTTAGGTATAAGGTCAAAATTCTGGCAAATTTTGGACCATTTTGCCTATACAATTTTTCCAAACCATTCAAACACTTCATTCACAAAGATAAAGCCTCCAAGGCTATCCGATACATATCCAATACACACATGAATTACATTCCCTTGCTTTTAACAACTTTATGTGGCCAAAACAAAATTTACAAGTAAGCAGCCTATCATTCACACTTAGGCAGCTTCGCACCACATTATATACATAGCCAAAACATTACTCAAATGTTCACATACTTGCCTCATTTTACATAAACTACATGTACATGCATACATGCACTACAAAATGGTCTTATCTCAGCCAAATACGCACCATAAGTTATAGGAGTGCCTGAAATGCAATGGACTCCAGAAATAGGATGCTGGACACAGTAAGTTCCATCACCAAAAATACCAAATGTGCTTCTAAAATCACCCAACTTTCCAGATCACAACTAGACATATGGAAGTTCATGTACCTGAAATTTCAGATCAAAACTCAAACAAAAATGTCAGTTTGAATGAGATCTTTCTACTGGACCTGAAATGACAGAATTGAGGGGACTAAGTTTCATTGAGAAACTTAGTATGGGTAACACTTGGATTCAATAGGCAATGTGACCATCATTAAAACCTGCATCCAAAGACACTAAAACACAAAAAAACACAATGCACATATATAAGATATAGCAACCAAATCCAGCCACCATTCACAATCAACGAACACATGTAAGAATAACCATACATTAGTCCGTAAAACATGCAATAAACTTAAATAAATCACTATGGCAGCCCTTATCAAGATAATGGTTGGCCTTAGGAGGATTTTAATAGTAGTTAGTACTAACTTTTGGGCTCTAGAAACCCAGAAATTCGCTACCATCACTGTGCACTTCACACTAGGTCACAAAACCTTCAATAAGTGCACTCCCTTCACTAAGCTTGGTTCATCAAGCTCATGGCTCTCTTCCAAGCTTAGCCCTAGCTCCATGGATACTTGAATATTATTGTAAGTGATCCATGAGAGTAAGAACCCTTACTTTGATGGGTATGCTGAAATTGGAGCTTGATCCTAGGTGCACTCAAGCAATAACACCAAATAGCTTCCAATTGTGTTTCCTCGACTTCAATTGCAAGTAGTGTTGAGTTTGAAGGTATGGTGGCTATAGAGGAAGTGTGGAGAAGAGGGATGGCTTCTTTTTTCCTAGTGGAGGCCAAAATTTGGGAGATAAGGACCGAGAATGGACACTTATATGGTCTTAAGTGCACTAAACACACTTAAAAAGCTTAACCAAGCATTATGTCATTTTCCTTGCTACAAGACCGTGATTTCTTTACCTTAATCTCTTGGCCCACATTTGACCTCCTTATGCCATGCCTTAGCAGCCCTCCTTATGTGGGATAACCCCACAAAACTTCCATTTGACTTAAGTCATAAGCATGGACAACCAACGGCACACAGTAGGGCACTTAAGTCCTTAAAGCCTTTTTATGTTTTCCTTTGTCCATACTTGTCTTCTATAAGAAATCTAGTACTTCAGTAGAACTTTCATACCATCATATTCTTCCCATAACTCTCCAATTCTCTTTTTTGAAAGTTTTGCAATTAAGTACCCGAATTTCCAAAATCTTACAAAAAAGTCCATAGGTTTCTTGACAAACAAGCAATCCTTAAGGCTTTTCTTGGGGGCCAAGTTACCAACTTGTAATACATTTAAGGAAGTGTTGATCATGCCTTTTACCCTTCATACTTCAATCACTATGGTGAGAATTACACAATATAATGGTTTTTAGCCATTATGACACACTTGTAATTCTCCCATTTTTGTCAGGTGGTAACAATACTGGCCACTGTTTCCTCCCCTCTCTTATAAGTACCAAACTTATGGCCTTTTCGGTGACAGCGAGCTAGAGGACTAGAGGCTCTCATTCCAACGGCTGTCAAAGTGTTGGTGGGTGGGTTAGGTGCTCCGGAGTTCGTCCCAAGCCTTTTATCAGTCTTCATTCCAAGGATGTAACTCGGAGTAGAGGTTACCTTCATTCATTGCTGCTTTGGTGAGCACCTTGAAGAATGGTCAGCATCGGTCCCCGTATCTGGAGATAAATCTGCTAAGGGTCGTGATTCTCCTGGTAAGCCTTTGCACATCCTTGGTCGTCGTGGGAGTTTAGAATCCTAGCAAGGCTTTAACCTTTTCTGGTTTCACATCAATACATTTTTTAGACACCATGAACCCAAGGAATTTGTCAGCAGTCACCCCGAACACACACTTTGTGGCATTAAGACGGATTCTAAAGACTCGAAGTTGGTGGAATGTTTCCTCCAAGTCTACTACAAGGCTGTTTGCTCTTAACTATCATATTATCGACATACACTTCCATATTTCTCCTAATTTGGGAGCTGAATACCTTATTCATCAACCTTTGGTATGTTACTCCCGCATTTTTAAGGCTGAAGAGCATTCTTACGTAACAGTAAGTACCGACTTTGGTTATGAAGGCAGTTTTTTTCTCATATTCTGGATTCATGTAAAATTTGGTGATATCAGCTAAAGGCATTGGGAAGCTAAGTAGGTCATATTCGGCGGTGGAGTCTACCAATTGATCTATTGGTGGCAGAGGGCAGGAGTCTTTCGGGCAGGCGTCGTTTATGTTTCGGAAGTCGATACACATTTGGAGTTTATCACTCCCTTCCTTGGTGGCAACAACAACATTGCTGAGCCAATCGAGCTAGTTGACTTCCCTTATTATGCTCACCTCTATTGACCGTTGGAATTCGATTTTGACAAAGTTGTTTTTATGTGCCGAGACGCAACATTTTTCCGCCGAATAGGCTTCATTTTCGGACACATTCTAAGTCAATGTTGGATTATACCAGGGTCTACCCCGAGCATATTATTCAGAGAGTAGGCAAACAGATCTTTGTTCATTAATAAAAAGGATACAAGCTTTTCCTTGTCAACTTCGGCCAGTTTTTTCCCCACTTGGGTACTTCGGTCCGGGACAAGCTCCACCTTCTCTATTTCTATTTTTTCAGAGTCACTTTTTTCTCCTCCTATTGCCTCTTCACCGATAATGCTTCTTTCCCCCCAAGTCTATGCATGAACTTTCATTGGGCTCTGTCTTGCCTTCATGAAGACTTTCCTTACTTCAGCTTGATCAATGAATATTTTCATGTCCCCTTCCTGATGCTTATCGGCATCTTCGCTGTATGACATAATGAGATTGGAGGGGACTTTCGGTAAGGGAGGAACGTCTAAAGGAGAGACTTCCTGGGAGAGATTGCCTGGAACACTCAAAGAAAAGAGGTTAAGAGGTCCCCGGAGTATTTTTCAAGGGAGGAGCCTTCGACGCCCAAGTCAGTATTTTGTGAGATAGGAAGTAGTAAGAATCCCCCCCAAAATGTTTCTCTATCCCATATATATACAGGAGTGTGTAATGGAGAAACCTGCCTGACGTAACCCGCTCAGATTATGACACGTGTTCTGTCGGATGTACTCCATACCTTTAGGCGTGGGGGCCTTTAGCCGGCTATAGGCCGTTTTGGCCAAAGGTCAAGGCCGGGGTAAGTTTCCACAACAGGATGTGTGCGGCGGCGGCATGTCAAAGCATGTATGAGGGCGGCGTGTCGTGTACAGTGGCGGCATGTGACAGGCTCCTTAATTGTTTCTACCGTATTCTTGAGATCTCTTCGGTAAAAGAGACCCCTTCGAAATATGAGGGCTTTTTTTTTAGGTCTTTTCAGTAATTTGCGAGTTCCCTCGGCACGAATGCTCCCCTTTGGGGGTGTTCTCCTCTACCAAAGGTGGTGAGTCTTCCTCCTCCGAAGTCGGTTAGGTCATCTTACTGAGGATGGCGGCGCACCGTATTCCCGAGGTCAATACTGTCATTCCCGGGGGTGATGATGGATCACCGAGGTCGGGTGTTCAGGGTGTTAGACCCTACTTTCTGATGTTGGTGCTCGCCTTCCTCGTGGGTGATGCTTGTTTTCTCCGAGGGTGGTGTTTTCCCTGAGCTTATGGGTTTAAAGGGCAATAGAACTTCAGCTATCACATGCCCCCTCCTCGGAAATTCGAAGCGGAGACTTCAACTTATAGAATCTTTGAGGGCGCCTTGTAAGACTCAGAATTGGACAATATGTACGAAGACACCTCGCCACCCAAAGGCATGCCTTGACAACCGAGGCATCACTACTTGCTCCCTGGTTAGTCCCTTGGTGCTCTCAAGGTGCGCGCTCTCTTTATTTTTACTTTTTCTACTGCAGGTCAGTGGACCATCACGTCTCGTAACCAGGAGCATCAGTTTGGATAGGCATGCCTAAGTCTTCATGGTGTTAGAAACCGTGTCCTTATTTCATGCGTTGGATGACACGTGGAGTATGGTGATTGGAGGTAGTCGCGTCGGTTACACTAGCCGCGTCTTTTCACCTTCGATGGGTAATTATGGTAACGATTCACCTTCACAGAGTAGCTATGACGATGATTCGGTTACCCTTCTTCGGTCTATATAAACCTTCTTCCCCCTCATGGTCCTTATTTGCTTTCCTTTGCCTCTGTCCTGTTCTTGTTTGTTTTTGAGCTCTTCTTTCTCTTTTGGGGCGGTGCAAGCAGCGGAGCGATTTTCGGCCACCATTTACGACGACGTCTTCTAATCTCGACTTTGGCAAATGTTTTGGTGGGTTTCCCTTCCAGAGGTCCCTCGGTCTCTTCGGTTCCTATTTTTTCTAGTCCCCAAACCTCTTTTCTTTTTTCTAGAAGTCCCTGATCCTTTTTTCCTTAGCCGTCTTCTT
Organism: Aquilaria sinensis; assembly: GCA_005392925.1. Taxonomy (NCBI): domain Eukaryota; kingdom Viridiplantae; phylum Streptophyta; class Magnoliopsida; order Malvales; family Thymelaeaceae; genus Aquilaria; species Aquilaria sinensis. Next base: position 48,825 of record SMDT01001867.1, read on the forward strand.
TTGCCGAACATGTCTTCCCCTGTCCCCCTCATGTCTGTCCAGGCTATTCCCGAGAGCTGGCAACCTCTCATGTCTCACCCACATTATTCCACTTCGGAAAAATTAGCGAAGTGGACAACTAAATTTTTTCTTTCTTCTTATGCCACTACCAGGCTACCCCATCCCAGCCAGTTTAGCTCCATGAATGACGATAATGAGGTTACCATTTTTCGGGCCCAACTGAAGGCCAAACTTCGGTTTCCCCCACCAAAGATGATTTGTGACTTTTGCCAATTTCATGGCATAGCCGTGAATCAGCTTCCTCCCAACTCTTACTGTTACTTTAATGCTTTTCTCTACATGTATGGGGTTTTTAAAATAAAACCCCACTTCATCATTTTTATGCAGTACTACAAGCTCTATTCAGTCCCAAAGGGTGGCTTCTATTTCATGCTACCTCGGGGATCTAGGAGAAAAAAATACATGTTCACCTTCGACACTAAGGATAGTTGGCAAGAGTGGCAAAGGAAGTTTTTCTTCCTGATGGTGGCAGAGGCATGGTCACACACGCCGACTAGGTGGGCCTGGGGGAAGCTGGAGACAGACGTCGTTGATCCCAATAAGTTGCTAACTCTTGAGTTGGCAGCGAGGTTTGAGGACTTTGATAGCCGCATCCGAGCTGTCGCTGGCTGGGATGCCGAGGTCCCACGATGCTCCCTGTTTCCCTTCACCATCAAGTGGAACCTTATGACCGAGGAGGTTCTTCGGGAGCTAGGAGTGCTCAAGGAGCATAAGACGGACCTTGGCATGCCAGCTCCTGCCATTGACGGGAAGAAGTCCTGGCTGGTGATGCTCCTTTGGGGGGACCTCTCTTATCAAGCCCTTTTTGAAAGTAAGTTACTTTCTAAATTTTTGGTATAAGTATCCCTTTGGACTTGCACTGATGTTTTCCTTCTTTTTCAGAGATGGGTGACCAGTTAGCCATTTTCTACAAATCCCTCTTCCTTGGTCAAGTCGAGAAGGGGGAACAAACGAAGAAGGGGGCCCCGAAGAGGCGAAAAACGTCTAGAGGCGGGCCGTCTTTGGCTAAGAAGGCAAAGAAGCACCTTCTTCCCCTACCTCCGGAGCATGTCGTCGTCGGGGGCCAGCCTGAGGTCCAGGCCGACCTACCACTGGAGCTAACCGTCAGCTCCAGTCTCCGGAGTCCTACCACTTCGGCGGACCTCTTGGGTTCTTCGGCAGGAGGCCCTTCTATTGAAGAGCTCAAGGAGCGCAGAAGAAGCAAGGGCAAACACGTCCCTGCCAAAGTGGAGGAGGTCCATGACTCCAACAATGATGACACCGAGGTGCCGCCAGGTTTGTCCCTTAGCCATTTCTTTATAAACTTAGACATATTCTGTCACACCTCGCTCAGGCCCTGGCCTATCATCTTCTAATTTAACTCCCAAACCCAATGTTTAATCTCAAGGTGTCTGATTCGGCCAAGCAAGTAATGGCAACTTTTAAGTCTTATTTTCTTAAGTTATGAGGCCTGGGAGGTGGCCCAGGTGGCTTTAACAAGATCCATTATCAACTTGCAGCAAAGGCAAGGCCCAAAACACTAACTTGCACAACAAGCAAGATTTTAACTGAAAACTTGCATTCCAAGCAAGGCAACACTTAATGAAGTTTAAGTGCATACATGGTGTGCAATCAAGTGTACTATCTATATGGCAACCAAGAAGCCCACAATGTTGGTTTAGGTTTTGAAAACAACAAATAAGATGCATGATGCTCTCGGCCTACTAAAGTACATACCATTGTGCACAACAGTTTCACATGTCCAAGTCCATAACCATTCACATAAAAGTGGCAACTTTGGCCTATAATATCCAGCATACATAGGCAAGCATAATGCCATCCATAAGTCCATACATAACTTGGCATCCAAGATCCACAAAACATCCACAAACTAGGTATCCAAGACTACACATATATACAAATCAAAAGGTAGTCTACCTAGTATCTAACATGGTTATATATGCCAAGCACCCATAAGTTGTTCATGCCAAGTTACATACAACCCAAGACCATACTCCTAATGGTCAAATAAAACCTTGAGAATCCCATACAGAAGTACACACTGCAACACCAAGCCTATGGCCATATTCATGGTCATAAAGGTGAATACCACAATCAGAGCTAAAGTCCAAGTATCCATGCTCTCCTAGACAGTTCCCACTCTACAGCCTGCAAACTTAAAACATAAGTCTCGGCCAACAAACAATAAGACTTGTAGTGAACCCAAAAGTAGTAAGCCAAGCACACATTGGCACATACCTTGGAAACTAAGTAAAATTAGTGCAAACACAAGCACAAGCAAGCAAGCACTATTCAGGCCGAATATCTTTGCCTGAAAAGAAAAGGATGGGCAGTGAGTAAAACTCAGTAGGATTCACTTATATATAACCAACTCTAAAAAGAGTCTATTTAGTTAAGCTGAGTGTTCACTCAAAGCTTAACCTCCAATTGGTTAGCTCAACCTGCAAAACAGACACAAAGACAAGAAAACCAAGCATATCCATATACAAAATATATAATCATAACAATTAATCCTCAAATGGGGTTAGCATGCACAAGAAATCACCAAAGCACACAAGTACACACACACACTCCACATTGTTGCTCTCGGCCATATAAGCCATACATGTACCCATGTGCATTTCTTGCACACAAATCTTACCAATATATCATTTCCATTTGGAGCTCCCAAAATGCCAAGCAAATAGGCCACATTTACTTGCATTTCTAGTACATGTACCATAGTTAATTAGCTAATCAACAAAACAACCAAGTATAATCATTAAGCCCATCAAGCAACTAAGATCACATGGCAGATTTTAACCATCACTTAGCCACTCTAAACACTTGAACCATGGCACAATACCAAGCAACATCAAGTGTTAGTGAACCCTACCTCAATAGCTCTCGGTTACAACCAAGCTTCAAGTATCCAAGTGTTCCTCAATCACAATGCCTACCAAAACAATCACATAGGCATCAACATACACACTCATGGACTAATTACCATGATTCACATAAAGAACACTAAGATATACAAGCTTATGCTCTCGGCCAAATAGACCATTTCCATATATATGTGCTACCCATCACTCTAGCTCACAACATGAACTTCTAATCATCAATGAACATCATCCATGGCACAATTTCCATGTTACCAAGTAAAGGACATTCAACCACATTATTCCAAGTTCTCGGCCATAGTGCCCATTTACACACAACAATGTGCTTCATCAATTTAGTTCATCATATAATCACTAAATCTCCACTAAACATTATTCATGGCATCATTACCATGTATTCAAGTAATAGACATCCAATTATGCCATTTCAAGCCCTCGGCCATAAAGCCTAACTTCACATAACAATGTTCCTCATCATCTCAAACCAACATACATTCACCAACTCATCATTTATCAATAATCATGGCATCAATGCCATGTAAACACAAGAAGAACATAATTTACCTCCAAGATGAACCTTTCGGCCAAACTCCAACTTGCTCAACTTGATGTTCTTTGCTCAAACTTGCCTAGCACAAGAACAAATAGGCAACAACAATACTTAAGCATGGATTAATTTCCATGGAAATGAAGAAGAACATCAAGCTCATTCATCCCACACATTCGGCCAAGACTAGGTTTTCCACTTCAACATAAACAATGCTCAATTCACTTAGTTTAGCAACACTTGAGCACTCAAAATCCTTGTTCATGGAAGTAAATACCATGGATTCAAGGAAGGTCTCGGCCAAATGGAAGCAAAGAAGCCCAAAACGAAAAGCACCCAAATGACTTAGGCAATTCGGGCACAAGACTTGTATTAGTCTAACCATAATGTCCATCTTGGCCTTTACCTATTTTGCATGGCTCAATGGAGTCCTCAAGCTCACACGGTCACACATGCACCATTAAAACATAGCTTTTCCTTGTCACTTAAGTCCCTTCATGGCTTTAATTGCCAAGCATAAAACAAAGATGCCATAAAGTCAAATAATCCTATGTGCTAACCGGCCAATGTAACTAGTCAAACAACTAGTTAGTTTAACTAGTAACTAGTGAATAGTACTTTAGTGGTAGACAAGATTTTGACTAGTAATCATTGTTGTCTCCCACAATTTGGCTTAGTACACTACTAGTCCACATAACTTTTGCATGGCCGAAACTTCCACTTCCAAGTTTGTAGTTTTAATTGTAGCACTCAATCAAGTGTGCAATTTGATCCCCTTTCTTTGTTTTCTGTCTGTTTTTCTCTAGTATAGTCCCTATGTTCAATTAGGCCCTACAGTCTCCAGCTTTACACATAGGCCACTGTACTAGATTCTATAATTCCTCTTACTCTCCCCTTTCTGTTTTCTCTTACTTCCTTGGTTCTCCTTGGCCTAAGCCAAGCATTTAGGAGGTCCCTAACATATTCAGCATTCTCAATCTTATGGATAAATGGCTAAGGGACAATGTACTGATGGAATTGCCTCTTGACTTTGCTGAAGAATTGGTGCCCTTGGCATGGATGGTGTAGCACGCTCGGAGGCGGGCCCTTCAGGATTCTCATATCCCGAAGGATAAGGTTCCGCCGGAGCCTTTCTGGTCTTTCACAGAGGACATGAATTTGTTCTGCAAAAACAGCCAGCAAATGGCTCCCCAAATGGCGAGGGGCATGCTCACCCAGACCACCTTCAAATCCGTGGCCGATGAGTGCCCAAACGAGGAGATCCTTACCGCGAGGATGTCCGAGCACGCTGCCCAGCTACTCTTCAGACCTTTCATTTTTTCTCACAATTTTTCTAAGTGTGTTGGCTTTCCCTGTGCAACTTTACCAAATGTCCTTTCCCCCATTTTTTTGCAGCTCTTGGTGCATAGTGGATACTTCAGAGCTTGGGCAACGAAACAGTCTTCGGTCCGATCTTGGGCCGAAGATCGTCTAGAGAAGGCCAAGGTGTTTTGTGCCAACTCGGTCATCAAGAATGCCGAGTTGAGCAGAATAACCAAGGAGGAGGTTGCCAAACTCCGGGAGGAATTCTTGAAGGGCCAAAAGAAGCTCTTGAAGGACTTTTCCCAGAAAATGTCTGACCTCGGCATGAAGGTCGTGGAGCTGACCTCGGCCAATGAGGCCTATCAAAAAGAGAAAGAGGAAGACTCTGCTCTCCTGGTGAAGGACCTTGCTGACAACGCCAAGCTTCAGGCCGAGGTCGAGGCGCTGAAGAAAGAGACAAAGACGAAGAAAAAGATGAAGAAGCTTGAGAAGGAGGTCGCTAAGTTGAATAACGAGCTAGAAGACTTGTTCGTCCAAAAAGACAAGGCAGATCAAGCTACCAAGGTTGCTTATCAAGACGGCTTTTGTCTTGCTCGACACCAAGTCTTGGCAAAGTACCCCGACCTTGACTTATCCTTTTTAGCTGCTCTGGACATCCCCAGGGGCCCCACTGGGCTTGGTCAAAGATTGATCATCTAAACCTACCCTCTGCTCCTCCTTCAGTGTCGAAGGCTATAACCAAGGATGCAGGGGATGAAGCATCTCATGATGGCGGGGTCCCTTAGGCGTCTAGGGCTTTACTTTTTCTTCTTCTTTTTCTTTGTGCTCTTCTTCTTGTAATCTCTTCCTTGTGACAAGGCTTCCTAATAAAATTCTTTGTTCCCTTCAAAAATTTGGCTAAGTCCCAAGGCAAGTTTCTCCTTAAATAATCTTTGTTTCCAAGGGTTATCTTGACCACTTTCAATCTAGGTCCCTCAGGAAGATATTTTTTGCGCTTTTTATCGATCGTCTTCGACAAAACGCTATCTTTGGCAAATTTCTCTTGGCGAAGTTTTGCCTGCTTTTATCAACCATATTCGGTGGACGCGCCTTCGGAGGAAATGTGTGATTTTCACAAGTACATACTTGAACCTTGTTCGGCGAGATTCTTAGGTGGGTCTATTTTTCCCGAAAACTTTCTGTACTTAGAAAAATTTCTAAATGTACAATTTCTTGACAAAATTCTAAGCGTAGAATTTCTTCAAGGCATTTGAATGCCATTTATTTTTCAGTTCTCCACCTTCGGTACTGCCAAGCTTGTAGACTCCTAGCCGTACTTCATCAAGGACCAAATAAGGCCCTTCCCAGTTTGCCCGAAGTACTCCGTGAGATGGTCTTCAGGGTTCAAATTCTGCCTTTCGGAGAACAAGGTCTCCCTTTGTGATTCCCTTTTGCCAGACATACAGGTTTGTGGTCATGGCTACCATTTGCTGAAAAGCTTTTCTTCTAAGCTCAGCCACTTCTAGATGTTCGTCAATTAGGTCGAGCTTAGCTCTCAGCCTGAGGTTGTTTCCTTCTTCATCGAACACTTGTATCCTAATCGATGGTTGAACCACCTCGATAGGGATAATGGCCTCCGTGTCGAAGAGGAGTGAGAATGGTGTCTCACCTGTGGCCCTTCGGGGCGTTGTCTGATAGCTCCATAGCACACTAGGAAGTTCTCTTGGCCATTTTCCCTTTCCTTCTCTCAATCTCTTTTTCAGACCATCTTTTATGGTTCTGTTGGATACCTCTACCTATCCGTTGCTCTGAGGATGAGCTACCGGGGCGAAGTGCATTTTTGCCCCGAGGTCGGTGATGAATTTTTGGAATCCCTTGTCAATGAACTGGGAACCATTGTCGGCCACTATCACCCTCGGTATGCCGAATCTGCATACAATGCTCTTCTAGATGAATTTTTGTATGTCCTTTTCCGAAATGGTAGCCAGGGGCTCTGCCTCGACCCATTTAGTGAAGTAATCTACTGCGACCACGCAGAACTTTACTCCTCCGGGTGCAGTCGGGAGTGGCCTGATGAGGTCAATGCCCTATACTGCAAAGGGACAAGGGTAGTTAGCCGAGGTTACCGACTCCAAGGGTAGCCTCTGGACGTTGGCGTGTCTTTGGCAATTATCACACTTCTGGACTAATTATCTTGCGTCCTTTCTTAGGGTGCACCAGAAGTACCCCTGGCGGAGTATTACTCCTGCTAAGGCATCAGTTCCTATGTGGGAACCACAGGCTCCCTTGTGGACTTCTTTGAGGACTGTCTCTATGTCCTCTTCACTGACACACCTTTCTAGTGGACTCACATACCCCTGTCGGTATAATTCTTCCCCAATTAGGAAATATCTTCTGGAATGTCTTCACTTTTTGCTGCTTCACAAGGGTCTTTGGGAAGCTCCAAGGTTGTAAGATACTTATTTATGGGATTTTTCCATCCTTTTTCTGAGGTTGCTATGCTCATTATTCCTATGCTCGGGTGGCTTAGTACTTCAGTGGACTTTTTTGACTTTGCCAGGCCATTTGCTTCGGTTTTGTCTCGACGAAGCACGTTCACGATGTGTACTGCGTTGAACTTTTGAATGAGCTTTAATACAAGCTCATGATATTTTGCCAAAGTTGGGTCCTTCGCGCTATAGTCCCCTGTCATTTGTTGGACCACTAGCTGAGAATCGCTATGGGCCTTTAGGTTTCTCATGCCAATCCGTCTACCAAGGCGTAACCCTGCTATGAAGGCTTCAGATTCTGCCATATTGTTGGTGACGTTAAACCAGAACTTGATGGCATTCATGACTTCCATACCTTCGGGACCCCGAAGGATTACGCCAGCTCCTTGATGTTCGGAGCCGGAGGCCCCATTGTCGAATAGAGTCCATTCAGGTTTGTTATTCCCGATGTCGGGTTGACTTTATTCAGCAATGGGTACTTCGGCGATAAAATCTGCCAAAGCTTGAGCTTTTATTGCCTTCCTCGGCTCATAGGTAATATCATACTCGCCGAGCTGTATGCACCACTTCGAGAGCCTTCCCGAGTGGTCTACCTTCTTCATGATATCTCGAAGAGGTAGGCTACTTCGGACAATAATGGGGTGGCCTTGGAAATACGAACGTAGCCTTCTGCTTGCAAGTATCGGAGCATAAATATCCTTTTGTAGTAAGGGGTACCTGACTTCGGTACCATGCAGAGACTTGCTCACATAATATATTGGCCATTACTCCGCCCCCTCTTCCTTCACAAGGACCGAACTTAGCACTTTTTCGGTGACAGTGAGGTATAGTATGAGGGGTTCCCCTTCCCGTGGCTACTGGAGTGTCGGCAGGTGAGTCGATAGACCTTAAGCTCTTCCCAGGCCTTTTTGCAGTCTTCGTTCCAAGGATGTACCTTGCTTCCGAGGTCACCACCATTTTTCGCCACCTTAGTGAGGACCTTGAAGAATGGTTGGCAGCGATCCCCATATCTGGAGATGAATCTGCTGAGGGACGTGAATCTCTCTGTGAGTCTTTGCACATCCTTTGTCGTCGTGGGAGTTCGAAATCCTAGTAGGGCCTTGACCTTTTCTGGATTGGCGTCAATACCTCTTTCTGACACCATAAATCTGAGGAACTTACCTACGTTCACCCCGAACATGCATTTTTCAGGGTTGAGATGGATTCCAAAGGTCCTCAGTTGGTGGAATGTTTCCTCCATGTCCGGGATATGACTACTAGGCAGTTTGCTATTAACTATCATATCATCAACGTAGACGTCCATGTTCCTCCCTATTTGGGAGTTGAAGGCCCTGCTCATTAAGCTCTGGTACGTGGCTCCTGCATTCTTAAGACCGAAAGGCATTCTAATGTAGCAATATGTACCAACTTCAGTGATGAAGGCGGTTTTTTCTTCATCTTCGGGGTCCATCCTGATTTGATGACACCCACTTGATAGCTGAAGTGCTATTGATAGCCAAGGTGCTGATCACCCTTCGGAGGTATGGGTTCAGGCAAAGCACCAACCTCGGAATAGAAATCACCCACCACAGAAGGAAGGATGTTCGACCTTGGGAAATCCAGTCTCGGCGTTTCTCTGTGCCGGGAAGAGAAAATTTTTACCTCGGGGGACGGACAAGCTATCCCCGGAAGTGGGGGTGTCATCGGGAAAGGTCACCTTCGGGAGGTACATTCCTGCAATATCAAAAGTGACCTCGGAAGACAAGTTCTCCGAAAAGGTCTCTTCTACCGAAGGAGACTTCGGGAGTACGGCAGGAGCATTTATGGAGCATTTAAAGAGCCTCTGACGTATCCCCGATAATCCACCCCCCAGCCGCGTCCTGACACGCCACCTGTAGGGACACCCCAGCACGCCACTCTTGGGTCATCTCAGAGCCTTAGCTTGGCAGCGGATGCTGACTAGGAGTCCTCTATTGCCCAAAAGATGTGGAATGCATCTTCCCGAACACGTGTCATGATCTGGGCCGACCAACCGAGAAGGACTATTACTATTCATCCCTCTATAAATACTTGGTAATTATTCCAAGTAAGGGGGGACATTAATTTGAGATAAAATACATCTATGCTCTTTAATCGTCTCATTACCTCAAAAATACTCACTTGGTGTCACACCTCACACAGGCCCTGGCCTGTGAGTCCCCAACCTATCTCACAAGCCCAACTAAGGACTGGGCATCTAGCCCTCGGCCTAACCAACAGAACTAACCTTAAGTCTTATTTTCTTAAGGTGATGAGCCTGGGAGGTCGCCCAGGTGGCTTTTAAACCAATCCAGTAATTACTTGCAGCGTAAGCAAGGCCCAAACCACTTTCTTACATGACAAGCAAGGCATCAAATAATGCAACTTTCAGTGCATACTTGGTGTGCATCAAGTGTGCTACCTATATGGCAACCAAGAAGCCCACAATGTTGGTTTAGGTTTTGAAAACCACAAAGTATAATGCATGTAGCTCTCGGCCATCAAACACACATACACAGGTGCACTTCAAAACTTGCAAGGTCAAGGCCAACAATATCACATAAAAGTGCCAAACTTTGGCCCAATACTCATAGCACAAAACCATACACATAACCATCCATACTCATACATAACTTGGCATACAAAGGTCCTCCAAAATAACAACATCTAGGTATCCAAGACTACAAATATACACAACCAAAAGTGTAGTCTACCTAGCAAATAACATGGCTAGTAATGCCAAGCACACATAAGTTGTTCATGCCAAGTTATATACAGACCGAGACCCCAAATCCTAATGCTCAAACATCACCTTAAGGATCCCATACAAAAGCACACACTGCAACACCAAGCCCACGGCCATGTTCATGGTCATAAAGGTGAAAAGCAAAACCAGAGCTAAAGTCCAGGTATCCATGCTCTCCTAGACAGTTCCCACTCTACAGCCTGCAAGCTTAAACCATAAGTCTCGGCCAACTCACAATAAAACTTGCAAATAATGCTAAAGTGTCAAGCCAAGCACACATTGGCACATACCTTAGCAACAAAGCAAATAAACACTAAGTGCACACACAAGGCAGCTTAGCACTACTCAGGCTGAATATCCTTGCCTGAAAAAAAAATGGAGAATGGGAAGTGAGTTTAACTCAGTAGGATTCACTTCATTATACCCAACTCTTAAAGAGTTTATTTAGTTAAGCCGAGTGAACACTCAAGGCTTAACCTCCAATTAGTTAGCTCAACCTGCAAAACAAACATAAAGACAAGAAAAGCAAGGTGCCATATACAATAACAATAATGGGGGTTAGCATGCACAAGAAATCACCAAGGCACACAAGTACTCACACACACTTCACATTGTTGCTCTCGGCCATATAAGCCATACATGTACCCGTGTGCAATCCTTGCACATAATCTTACCAATAACATTCCATATGGAGCTCCCAAAATGCCAAGCAAATAGGCCACATTCACTTGCATTTTTAGTACATGTACCATAGTCAATTAGCTAATCAACATTGCAACCAAATATAACCAATAAGCCCATCAAGTAACTAAGATCACATGGCAGATTTTTAACCATCACTTAGCCACCTTAACACTTGAACCATGGCATACATTACCAAGCGTACTCAAGTGTAGTGAACCCTACCTCAAGCTCTCGGTCTCCAATAGAACTTCAAGTGTCCAAGTGCCCTTCAACCACAATGCCTACCATAATAAGGCATAATCATTAACAACATAACCCATGGATCAAATACCATGATTTCAATGAAGGACACCATCAACCAACACTTGGAAGCTCTCGGCCATATAAGCCAAAATACTTAAACATAAGCTGCCCATTAATCTTACATACTATAATTCATTATAATCTCCAATAAACAACAACCATGGCATACATGCCAAGTAAACAAGTGAAATATACCATTTCACTTCAATTCAAGTTTTCGGCCAAAGCACACATTTTCACATAGTTGTACTACTCAACATACCAACTCACTAAATGAGTATCCAAACAACTAGTGAGCTCATTCATGGCACAATTACCATGCAAAATAGGCAACATTTCAAGTAAACACCAATTCCACCCTTTCGGCCATAGTACCCATTTCACATACTCACGTTCCGCATTCATTCCATTCCAACATACATATACCAATGCATCATTAGGCATGGTTCATGGCGTCAATGCCATGTAAACAACAATTGGACATGAGTTACCTCCAAGTTCACTTTCGGCCAAAGTACCAACTTGCACAATCTTGGTGTCCTTCGTCCACACAACCTATCACAAGGTTAAATAATCATCAACAAGCATCACACATGGATTAATTTCCATGAATTCCAAGAAGAACACCAAGAACACACATTCATCACTTTCGGCCATAACTAGGTTTCCCACCAAGCATTTCAATGCTTAATCCTCCGAGCTTAGCAATAAATGAGCATTCAAAATCCTTGTTCATGGAAGGAAATACCATGGATTCAAGGAAAAACCAAGGTTACCTCAAGAGCCCTAGCTCACATTGCTCGGCCTTTCACCAATTCTTCATGAACAAAGCTTGATTTCAAGCAAACGCAAGCCAAATCCACTTCTCCAAGCTTGAATCCGCCCAAAAGCTCAAGAACTTTGGATTTAGAAGCAAGATTGTGAAAGAACTCTCAAAGGTGCTCTCAGTTTCGCAAAGACAAGGGAAGCCCGAAATGAACAAAGACTTAGCTTGTTTCGGCCGAACACAAATGCTTATAGTTAGCCAAAATGCTAACTTGGCTTCCATTTCTTTGCATGGCGCATTAAAGCCCTTAAGTCCACTAGAGCACAAAGCCGCCACTCCAACATGTACTCAAATGGACACTTAAGTCCACCCATGGCTCAAATTGCCAAGCAATTAAACAACACAAGTACCTATGTGTCATAAGCACCCATGCATAACCGGCCATGTAACTAACATAAGGACTAATTAGTTTAACTAGTAACTAGTGAATAGTACACTAGTGGTAGACAAGAATTTTACTAGTAATCATTGTTGTCTCCCACAAATGGTCTAGTTTTGCACTAGCCATTATAGAATTTTGCATGGCTCACAATACCATCTTTAAACTTGTGGTTTCACTTGGTTGATGCACAGTTTAGTCCCCTTTCTTAGTTTTCTGTCAGTCTTCCAAATGTACATTTCCCATGTGCAATTAAGCCCTGAAAGTCTCCTGTTTTGCACATAGGCCACTGTGCCAGTCTCCATGACTCCTCTTTCTTCCCTTTCTGTTTTCTCTCATTTTTCCTTGGTTCTCCTTGGCCTAAGCCAAGCACTTAGGAGGTGCCTAACAATTCCTCCCTCCTTAAGGAATTTGGTCCTCCAAATTCTTCACCAACTTAAGGTACAGTTGAGGATACTTGAAGGCAATTTCCTGTTCCACTTCCCAGGTTGCCTCTTCGGAAGTATGATTGCTCCACTGCACCTTAATCATAGAAATCCACCTACTCCTCAACTTCCTGGTATCTCTGGCCAAGAACTGGATTGGCACTTCTTCATAAGTAAGATTAGGTGCCACAATCACAGTTGCAGGTGTTTCTATTTGCTTGTAACTTGGAACATACCTTTTGAGCAAGCTCACATGAAATACATTATGTACATTTCCAAGTTTTGGAGGCAAGTCCAGCTGATAAGCCACATTCCCCACTCTGGCTAGTATTTGGTATGGTCCCACATACCTTGGTGCCAGTTTCCCTTTCTTTCCAAACCTGATTACTCCCTTCATTGGAGAAACTTTGAGCTACACCCAATCTCCTACCTGGAACTCCAGGTCCCTTCTCCTTTTCAGGTTTGCATAGGCTTGCTGCCTATCATTTGCAGTTTTGATCCTAGCCTGGATCAACTTAATTTTCTCAGTGGTTTCCTTAATAATGTCTGGCCCCAATTCCAACTTATCTTCTGGCTGATGCCAGCAATGAGGAGTAACACATCTCTTGCCATATAAGGCCTCATAAGGAGCCATTCCTATCACTGAATGATAGCCATTATTATAAGAAAACTCTACCAGTGGGAGATGTACATCCCACTCACCCTGGAAGCCAATTACACAACACCTCAACATATCCTCCAGAGTTTGTATAGTTCTCTCTGTTTGTTCGTCGGTCTGAGGATGGTAAGCGGAACTAAACTTAAGTTTAGTACCCAGTGCCAGGTGCAGGGATTTCCAGAACCTAGAGACAAATCTAGGATCCCTATCTAACACTATATCATCTGGTATCCCATGTAATCTCACTACTTCCCTTATATAGAGGTGTGCCAGCTTATCCAAAGAATCAGTAAGATTCATAGGAAGAAAATGGGCTGCCTTGGTCAGTCTATCAACAATGACCCAAATGGCATTATGTTTTCTTCTGGTTAGTGGCATACCCACTACAAAATCCATAGAGATGGATCCCCATTTTCTCTCAGGTATGGGTAAGCTCTGCAGCTTTCCCCCTGGCTTTTGATGCTCCACTTTCACTTGTTGGCAGGTTTCACAACTTGCAACAAGGGTATTTATATCCTTCCTCAAATATGGCCACCAAAAATGTACTCTGAGTGCATGATACATTTTTGTGGCTCCTGGGTGCATACCCAGCTTACTAGAATGAGCCTCCTCCAGTATTTGAACTCTTAGGTTGTCCTTTTCAGGCACATACAACCTATTGTGGGAATATAACATTCCCTGCTTGAAGGAAAAACCCTGGAATAGTTCTCCCTTACTTTTGCCAGAAATCAACTCTAGCTCTTCATCACCAGCTTGAGCTTCCTTAATAAGCTCTTTCCATTCTCGTATAATAGTGAGTACTTTTAGCTGCTCACTTTCTTCAGCTAACCATTGGTTTGCTAGCTGAGTAACACTCAGGTTTTCGGCCTTATGCTCAGTCTCACCTCCTTTGAGTATCCCAGTATAGTTTCTACTTAAGGCATCTGCCACCACATTGGCCTTCCCAGCTGTGTATTCAATTACACAGTCAAAATCTTTTATGTATTCCAGCCACCTTCTTTGTCTCATATTCAAGTCCTTCTGAGTGAATAAATACCTGAGACTTTTGTGGTCTGTATACACTTGGAATTTATTACCAAGCAAATAGTGTCTCCACTGCTTCAGAGCAAAGACTACTGCTGCTAGTTCCAGGTCATGCACTGGATATTTCTTCTCATGTGGTCTCAACTGTCTGGACCCGAAAGCAATGGCTTGCTTTTCTTGCATCAAAACACAACCTAGTCCCACATGAGAGGCATCTGTAAACACCTCATACTCCTTCTCAGGATCAGGCAGGACTAGTACAGGAGCTGTTGTCAGCCTCCTTTTAAGCTCTTGAAAACTTTCCTCACATTGAGGTTCCCAGACAAACTTCTGGTTCTTTCTGGTTAACTGAGTCATAGGAGCTGCTAAGACAGAGAACTTTGGCACAAATCTCCTGTAGTAGCCAGCTAACCCCAGGAAGCTTCTGACTTCCCTTACACACTGGGGCTGCTTCCAATCAAGGATTGATCTTACCTTTTCAGGATCTACAGCCAATCCTTGATCATTTATTATATGACCCAGAAATCCAATCTCCTTTGTCCAAAATTTACACTTACTCAGCTTTCCATACAGCTGATGTTCTTGGAGCAATCCAAGCACTACTTTAAGGTGTTCCTTATGAGTTTCCTCATCCTTGGAATATACCAAGATATCATCAATGAACACCACCACAAAGTGGTCCAGGTGTGCCCTGAACACCCTCTGCATCAAGTCCATAAAGAATGCAGGTGCATTAGTGAGCCCAAATGGCATCACTGTATATTCAAAATGACCATACCTAGTTCTGAAAGCAGTCTTAGGTATGTCCTCCTCCTTTACCCTTAGCTGGAAATATCCAGACCTTAGATCAATTTTGGAGAACACTCTTGCTCCTTTTAATTGATCAAATAAATCCTCTATCCTTGGGAGAGGATACCTATTCTTTATGGTCAATGCATTCAACTTTCTGTAATCAATACAGAGTCTAAGGGTTCCATCCTTCTTTTTCACAAATAACACAGGTGCTCCCCAATGAGACACACTGGGTCTAATGAACCCTTTTTCCAGCAGTTCATCCAACTGCTTCCTGAGTTCTACCATCTTAGGCACTGCCATTCTATAAGGAGCAGTAGATACTGGTGCTGCTCCTGGTACCAGCTTAATTTCAAATTCCACCTCCCTTAAGGGTGGCAATCCAGGTAAGTCTGTAGGAAAGGCCCTTGGGAAATCTTGAACTATGGGTATTTTCCTAAGTTCATCAGATATTTCCTGGTCATTCAGTACCAGGCAATCCTGCTCACCTTCTGGAGTTGTTATCTCCAGCACTTTTATGTGGCAGTCCATAGCCAACTCTAAGGGCTTACTCAAATCATATACTGTCCCACCAGGCAATAATAATTGTCTGGCCTGACAATCAATAATGACTCGATTCTCTTCTAACCAGTTCATGCCCAAAATCACATCATAGCCATGTGTCTCCAAAACTATGAGGTTAGTTCTCAGTTTCAGCTTGCCTATCTGTATTTCATAGTTTTCTACCATGTAGTAGGCAAACAAAATTTCATTGCCAGCTGTTCTTACCAAGTACATGTTGTCCATATACTTTTTAGCCTCCCTAATCCATGTCCTTGTTCCCCAACCAGTTTTGTTTTTGGCCAGCTATTATGGATAATGAAAGGCCCCAAAATTTAGCAAAAATAAAAGAGATGTACTATATGACCAATTGGGAGAATAAGTTTTAACCTTTTTTCAAGGCCCCCTTCTTCCTAGTCCTTTGCTGACTAGTCTCCCTTTCAGCTTCCTCGGTCTCAGGTGGTTGTTGCTGGCCTCCCACCTTGGGCTGGCCCCTGAGTCCTCAGTTGGGGCATAGGGCAACTGTCCCCTAGGTCCTCTGGGATTAAAAGTTCCCAGCAATTTCTTACTGCCTTCACCCCTTTTTGGGCAATCCCTCACCCAGTGGTCTGGGGCACCACATCCATGACACCCTGTGGAAGCCTTAAAGCATGGCTTATTGCCATGAAACTTCCCACAAGTGTTACACTGAGGACCATATGGTTGTGACTGTGGTCCTCTATCCTTCTGTTCTCCTTTCTGCTTCCTCCTGCTTCCCTCTCCTCTCTCGGCCTTTTTGACATCTGGCCCTTCTTTGTTCCACTA
>SMDT01001868.1:0-65195 GCA_005392925.1 Aquilaria sinensis
CCGCTGAACCTTGAGGTGTTGGGTGGGCAAGGCAGGAGGTGCCGGGTTCGCACGGCTGGATGTGCAATCCTTGGGTGGTTCCTGGTTGGCAGCATCGTTGTCAAATGTGGTGGCCGGTTGTGGGTGGGAATGGGATTTTGGCAGTGGCCCTGGGGGAGTAAGGAAGTATTAAGGGCATGCTAGGAGAAAAATAAAGGGTAAGGCCTATTAGGCCCGCGACCTCATAGGGTCAGATATGTTTAGGCTAGAGCTCAGCCCCTTTTAGAGTTCGAGCCTATTTTTTGGCTTTAGCTCAAGCTCAAGTAAGCCCGACTCGAAATGCCTTAATTGAAGCTCAAGCTTAAGCTACCAGAAAAAAGTCCAACACCTTTTCACCTTTAAATAGATTATATCGATTACAACCAATTATGGTTGATGGAGTTTCACAGCTACCTTCACTGGGGTCAACTAGAGAGCAAGAGTGGCAAGTAGAAAGCAAAAGTGACTTGATTCTATGGAACTTGATGGTCACTGATGGCTACAAAAGTTGGTATCGATGATTTATTATTGCAAGTTGGGGTTAAAAATAGAGATGAGGAGTATCTTAAGGATGCAATATTGGTGGAGCCAATGGACGTAAAGGCACGTAGCAAATACATAATGTTTATATTGAGAGAGAGGAATGATTTGTAGGGGGAGGAGGAGAGTGTTTTGGAGGCAATATCAGTGGAGCCCGATAACTCGTACTACACCGTTGAACATGCCAATTTTTTATGGAACGTTGGTGGTGAGGATATGTGCTTCTCTCTAGGCTCTCAAGATATAGCTAAGCAAGAACAACCTTAAAAGTATGGAGAATCAAAGTTGATGCTTGAGAGTCCAGACCAAATACTCCTCGCTATCATTTTGTCATGGGTCCCGCCCATTAAATGGAGAGCCCAACAGAGCTTGGCCAGAAGGGTAATTGTAGGCTTCTCAATATGTAGGGGGATAAGTGTAGGAAGTGTAGGTTGCATTATACCATAAAAGTTTTTGAAACTTTCCCTTAAAAGTTCAAAAAGTACTTTTAAAATAATTACCTGTGGGGTGATGTGTTTGTGTTCCTTGCGAGGCTCATCCATTACTAGAGGAGGAACATCAGATATGTTAATGTTGTCGCTATGAAGCTCTTATCTTTGCAAATGTTGTCTTTGGATCTAACCCGCATATTTTGGCCAAGGCATTTCAAGTAGACTTTTAATGTGATCACTGCCATCCAATCCAAGTTCCAAATCCAACAAAAAAAAAATGCCTGCAGATGACAAGCCCTTCTTTCACTTAATGGATTGTTATGCCATATCTACGTAATTCATTTCATTATTCTAATCATTTTGATGTGTTATAGTTTTGCACTAACACTTTAAAGACAAATAATGATAATTTATAATAGCTTTTGTTGCACCTATGAGGGGTAGGAATATTCCAAACTAATGCTAGTTTTGAGAGCTTATTCACACCAGTAATAAACAAAACTATTATTTGGACAGAGAAGTGTAGATGCTCATGCATTAAAGCAAGCACCATTCTATTGTCGACTTGCCCATTTTAACACCATTGCCAAGTATAGCCGATCACTTATGTTTTCCATAAAGCAAAAAAATCCTACTCTTGTTGATGCGTTCAGAGCAAGTGCACCAAAAACTGCCTAAAAAAGTAACAAACAAGTAGAAAGAACGTGTATATTTGCAAACATAAAAAATGTAATTGTAATATCAATCAAATTTGGGAAAGGGTAACTTTAATTTATTGACTTTTGTATCCTCCTATGTGGTTGGCCCCCCCCTTTTTTTTTGCTTTTATTTCTCTAGCTCTTTTCTTTCTTTATTTGATCAAAAGTTGTAGCTGAAAGTTGGCAAAATAATGGCAGTAGCGGGGAGCAAAGAAAATGCTGCTAAATTCATTGAAATTTAGGCAGTGCTTCAGCTATAAATAGTCATGCCATATTTTCTGCATTTCACTTGTAACTTGCTCAACTCTGTGAGAAAAAGAAAATTGAGAAAGAAAGATTTATTTTTGGAGAGTAACAAAATAGTGAAATATTCATTTAGGGTATTTGGGAAACATTTGAGTGCCATTATTATGGGTTTAATTTATATCTCTATAATTTTTTGTTTAGAGAAGATTATCTGTTTGTAAGCCTACCATTTTTATAGTAGAAGAAAATCTCGAAGTTTATTTAATAGATGTAGCCCTAAATTAAGGATGAACTACGTAAATTTTCTAGTGTCATTTTTAATCATCTTGTATTCGAAGTTCATTACCCGCTGTGGTCCCAACATAATTAACCTTAAGGAATACGATCATATATACACCTGATAAGCTGGGCCTGAAACCCTAGCCAACCTTTTCCATCCCAAAAACCAAGTATTTGACTAGAATTAACATCCAAAGCATCACAACAAGTATCACTTTATTGGCGACCTGCCCATTTCAATGTTATTTTCAAGTACATCCAATCACTTACGTTTTCTAACAAGTGAAAAAATCTGTCTCTTGCCAACCTCTTCACAACAAGTGCACCAAAAACTATTCAGACACCGGCAACAAACCCAATTGCTATCTCGCTATAAAACCAGGCAGTGTCAAACCATTCATCATTGTTGCCACAATCTTCAATTCTTTTTGGAGGCTAATTTTTTGAATGCCTCCAGAGTTTTTGTTTGGCAAGGGAAGTCCACAAAGCTCGGGGTTGATTGTGTATGAAGTGGAATTGAAACTTTAAAGCTATGCGCTTAATGGAATCTCTCTTGAAAGGCTGTTGCTTGGTAGGTCCAGCGCACTTAGAAAAGTTAGCTCAGCCAGGCTGCATGGGATTTCTCCACTTAGGTGGTTTTTCGACAGATCCAAGGATTCCAGCTTCTCCAACTGCCTGATGTCCTCAGGAATTCTTTTGGTGAACATATTGCTTAACAGGTTCAATGCAAGCAACCTGACAAGGTTTGTCACTTCAGCAAGGATTTCTTTACTCAATGCATTACTGGAGAGGTTGATCATCCTTAGCAAACCGAGGTTTTTTTTGAACTCATGGTTCCCTGTTTTCTATGTAACCCAAGATGAGTCTTTATACTGGAGCCATACTTGATGACTTCGGGACCATTGTCATCGAAAGATATATTGGTATAATAATTGAAGTACCATAATGCTCCTCTCTAAGGATTGTTGCCAACGTTGTTAGTCATGGCAGTTAAATTGCTAATGCAATAAGGAATGGCTCCAAATATGCTGTTCAGTGAAAATCTAGCAGTTGTAGAGATGTCAAATGATAAAGAGCCTCAGGTATTTGACCATAGAATCTATTACCTTGCAATTTTAATACAACAAAGTTTGTTAGATTCTGCCCTAACTATCCTGGAATAGGACATGTTAGCCCATTTTCTCCAAGATCCAACAGTTCTAATCTAGGGCAGTTGTTTAAAGCGAAAAGATGAAATGTGAATGGAATTGGCAGAATGATTTTCATTGACACATAAATGTGTATATATACGAAGTGTTCCCTAATTGCTTTTGTAATCAAGATACTACTATTGCTACAAGTTAAGAACTATAAAAGGAAAGCTAATATATACAAATATGTTTTGTCAATATGGAAGATACAATCGTTTGACTTCTTAATAGTCTCCCTCAAGTTAGAGAATGAATGTCCTACACTCCTAACTTGTGAACCATAGGAACAAAGGTCTTATTTCCCAAAGACTAGAATGTTTACTAACTGATGTGTAGAACCTACATACTTTGTGACCACTAATCCATCTTGAATTTTGTCTCTAATGTAGTGGCAATCCATCTCAATGTGTCCAGTTAGCTCATGAGAAACTAGATTGACTGCAATGTATAAGGCAGCCTTGTTGTCACAATATAGTAGGGCAGGTTCATGATGTAAGAGACCTAAATCCTTCAATAGATATCGTAGCCACATCAACGCTCCTGTCATTGCTTGATATCCAGCTTCTGCAGATGAGAGGGAAAATATGTTCTGTCATTTCGATCTTCAAGAAATCAATGAAGGTCTAAGGAAAATACAATAGCCCATAGTAGACCTTCTAGTAAATGGGCAACCTGGCCAATCTGAGTCATAGTAAGCCCGTAATCTGAGATCCCTGTTTGAAGAAAAGAACAAACCTTGGCCAGGTGCACCTTTTAGATATTGAACAACTCAAAGGACTGCCTCCATATGAAGCTTTTGGGGCTGTTGAATATACCTACTCAAGATATGGATTAGATATGTGATGTCCGGTCTTGAAACAGTCAAATATATCAGCCTTCCAACTAGTGTGTTATGATAAATGTTAATTTTGTGGTCAAACATGTTGACTTTTTGTCAACTTTGACCACAATTTTCTACCTCATCACTCAATATTTTTGGTCAATTCTTGCTTTGATCCTTCATTTTGTAGGTTGGAGAAGCGGACCATAGTATTGGAATGGCACCGGGACAAGCGGCACGAAAAATGGGAACGTAAAAGTCAACGGACATTATAACTGTGGCGCCTAGGCGCCAGGAGCGAGGCCTAGGCTAGCCACCATAGTACAAAAGCTTACTGCCTGAAAAATGCACCCTGGAGACCTAGGCGCCAGCTGAGGCCTAGGCCCCAGGCACCTGTGAGCCTGGAGGCCTAGGCGCCAGAGCACTTGCAAGCTTGGAGGCTTAGGCGCCTAAGCACCCCATCCTGGGGCCTAGGCGCCAGAGCACCTTTAAGGCTGAAGGCCTAGGCGCCCAGGCACCCCCTCCTGAGAGCTAGGCGCCAGTCACTAGGGAAAGTGGTCCCCTACATCAAATTTGAACTCAAGCTTGCTATTGGCCAAGGATTTCTATCCAAATGGTTTGGTGAGTGAAAGGGACATCTCCAAGTAGTAGAAAAACCTGGAACCTAGCAAAAGAATGGGGCTTGATCTTCATCTTCTTTTCTTAGAACTAGTTTTTCCATATCCACCATAGTTAGTATTCTTAGCTTTTCTTAGTTTTTCTTGGTCACCATTGGAGCTAGTTTGGAGATTGCTTGGAGTGCTCAAGGAGACTAGCTTGGAGACTTTGGATTCAAGAGCTTCTAGCCATCTTGGGTTTACTCTTTCATCTTCCTTGTAGTTTCTCATGGATGTTATTATGTTTACTTTCATGATTATGTTTTATTTAGTTATGGAGTAGTCTTCTTTTGCACTTTCTATGGATGTAGCTACTTGGATTGATTATGTTGGATGAATTCATGGTTATGTGATGTTAGTTTTCTACTAAATGTATGTTTATTCTTCTCTTGAGCTTAATGTTGTGTTAGCTAGTTGATGGCCACAATTGGTTGCACTATAAATTGCCTCTAAACTCTTGGAAAAGATTAGAAGTAATTGGACCTAGGAGAAGAATTTAATGGCTATGGACTTGTTGGAAAATTAGTCTAAGTCATTAGGTAAAGGTAAATTGAGCTCTAATGCCTCTTTCTAAGCTTGTAATCGGATGGAAATCCTTATTAAGTTTAGATTAGAGAGATTAATTCTTTCACTTGGAAAAGTAAGAATTTAATTGAATAACTTTATCAACATACATTGGAGATTAACCCACTCACCTAAGTTCACCAACAAATCAAGACAAGTAGTGAACCCATAGGAAGTGTTCTTTCATGATTTGATAAAAACTACAATTTTTACATTGCATACTTGCATTCTAGGTTAATAGTATTCCATTTAGCTAAGTTTAGTCACTTGTTTAAGTTGCCTACATTTTCATCCAACTTTGATTGTTTAGCTAAAGTTTACTTTGAGTAGTGGTACTTGGCAATCAATTTAATCAATCCTCGTGGGAACGATACTCACTCACCCCATCTACACATCCACCGTGCACTTGCGGAATAGTGGTTTCAAAATTTCACAACAAGTTTTTGGCGCCGTTGCCGGGGATTGATTGCATTGAATTGTTCAATATCATTGCTAGAAGATTGACTCTAGACTAAACCTTTATTTCTTTACTTATTTGTTGCCTTTGTGCTTGGATATTTCTTTGATAGGTACCATTGGTGTATGACCCGTTCCCAACACTCTACTTTGTTGCCATTCATTCTGGAGATTGAAAGACATCTTAAAGAGCTTAGAGCAACATCACACTTGGGAGAATCAAGCTCCACCTCTACATCCATGGAATGTGGAGGTGATAATCTTAATGGTAATGGATATAATGGTGGCAATGGAGGAAATGGATGGATGGATCATCAAGATGGAGTCTATCCAAGAAATCCACAAAGGCCTATTAGGGAGTACATCCAACCCTTGGTGACGGAGAATTATTCGGGTATTGTGAGGCCACCGGTTCAAGCCAACAACTTTAAGTTGAAGCCATCCTTGATTTTTCTCATCCAACAAAACCAATTTGGAGGCTTGGCTTCGAAGGATCCCAACACTCACATAGCGGATTTCTTGGAAGCTTGTGACACATTCAAGGCTAATGGAGTCTCCACCGATGCTATTAGACTCCGATTGTTTCCTTTCTCACTCCGGGAGAAAGCTAAAGGGTGGTATCAATCACTTCAACGGGGGAGCATTGCTACATGGAATGAAATGGCCGAAAAATTCTCGAGCAAGTTTTTTCCTCCATCCAAGGCTGCCCACTTGAGAGCTTCAATTGTGACATTCAAGCAACATGAGATGGAGTCTATTCCGGAGGCTTGGGAGAGATTCAAGGAGTTGCTTAGGAAGTTCCCACAACATGGATTCTTGGATTGGCAACAAATCCTACTTTTCTATGAAGGCTTAGTACCCACTTCAAGATTTATGATTGATGCTTCGGCCGGTGGATCCTTAATGTCAAAGACGGCCGGTGATGATTTCCAAATTCTAGAGCAATTGGCACTAAATGGAGAGCAATGGCCGGGAGAAAGAGCTCAACCAAGAAGAGGGGTACTTGAGGTTGATCAATTGACCGCTTTGTCGGCACAAATGGCTTCTCTCATGAATCAAGTGTCCAAGTTGACCAACAAAAAGGAGCCAACTATTGAGCAAGCCGCCGCCTCTACCTCCAACACATATAATGGACATATGGATATAGAGCTTGAAGAAGAAAATTTTATGGGCAACCGGAATTTTGGGTTTAGAGGCAACCACATAGGAAATCAATATAACCCAAGTTGGAGAAACCATGAAAACTTCTCCTATGGTAACACAAGGAATGTGCAACAACCACCACCACCTCCCGGTTTTAACCAAGTCTCAATGGAGAAGAAGCCTTCTATGGAAGAAATTATGTTGCAATTCATGAAGGAGACAAGAGATAGAATGGAGAAGAATGAAGCCGAGACGGCTAGCTTGAGTGCTAACTTAGCTAGTATAGAGGCAAATGTGAGTGCAAGCATCAAGAACATGGAGAATCAAATTGGGCAATTGGCTTTGGCGGTGAAGACATCTGAAAAAGGGAAATTTCCTAGTGACACCGAGATAAATCCAAGAGAACATTGTCAAGCTATCAAACTTAGAGGAGGCAAGCAACTTGAAGATCCTTACAAGAATAGACCTTCTCAAGTCACTCCTTTGGTTGAGAATGAAGAGTAAATGGGAAAGGAACAAGTGGTGGAGTTGCCTCAAGAGCAACCATCTAAGGTTCAACAAGCCCACCTAACCCACCTTTGCCTTTCCCACAAAGATTTCAAAAGAAGAAGCTTGAAGAGCAATATGGGAAATTCTTGAAGAATTTCAAGAAGCTTCACATAAACATTCCTCTCTTGGAAGCATTAACTCAAATGCCCAACTATGCCAAATTCTTGAAGGACATCATTGCAAAGAAGAGAAAATTTGAAGATTATGAGACCGTCAAGCTTAATGAAGAGTGTAGTGCGGTGCTCCAAAGGAAACTTCCTCAAAAGCTCAAAGACCCGGGAAGTTTCTTAATACCTTGTTCTATTGGCCCATCTTCTCATAATATGGCATTGTATGATTTTGGTGCAAGCATTAATCTTATGCCATTATCATTTTTTAGGAAATTGGAGTTGGGTGAAGTTAAGCCATCCACCATATGTCTTTAACTTGCCGATCAATCATTGACATATCCAAGAGGAGTGGTGGAGGATGTGCTTGTAAAGGTTGGAAAATTTGTATTTCCGGTGGATTTTGTGGTACTTGATATGGAGGAGGACCGGGACATTCCTTTAATCCTTGGAAGACCTTTCTTGGCTACCGGCAAGGCATTGATTCATGTTGAGCAAAGCAAGCTAACATTGAGGGTTAATGAAGAAAGCATGGATTTCAATATCTCTCAAGCTATTAAAGCTCCGGATGAGGATAGTGCTTGTTTCCTCCTTGATGTGGTGGATACTTGCATTGGTGAAGTGAAGAAAGAAAGAAATTCTATATGATGATTCACTTTTGATGACTTTGTTGAGTTATGATGATATTATTGAGAATAATGTTGATGATATGTCTATTGCTTTAAATGCATTAGTGGATGATAGGACTTTGGTGAATACATGTGAGAATTTATGCATGCTTGATGTGAATGAGAAAGGTGCACCAAAGTTGGATTTGAAAGTGTTGCCTAGTGATTTGAAATATGTGTTCTTGGGTCCTAGTAATTCTTATCCGGTGATTATCTCTTCATGCTTAACCTTGTTGGAGGAAGAAAGTTGTTAAGGGTACTAAGGGAGCACAAAGATGCACTTGCATGTTCTATAAGTGATATCAAGGGTATTAGTCCTTCCATTTGCATGCATAAGATTAGAATAGAGGACACATACACACCGTCGGTTGAACACCAAAGAAGGTTAAATCCCGCCATTAAAGAAGTAGTGAGGACGGAGATTTTGAAACTTTTGAATGTCGGTATAATTTATCCCATCTCCGATAGCCAATGGGTTAGCCCCATTCAAGTAGTGCCTAAGAAATGAGGGATAACCATAGTGACGGACCAAAACTTGGATATCATTGCCACTAGAACCGTCACCGGTTGGAGAGTGTATATGGATTACCGGAAGCTCAACAAGGCCACAAGAAAGGACCATTTCCCTTTACCTTTCATTGATCAAATGTTGGATAGGTTGGCCGGTCATGAATTCTATTGTTTTCTTGATGGATATTCCAGGTATAACCAAATAACCATTGCACCGGAGGACCAAGAACAGACAACCTTCACTTGTCCTTATGGCACTTATGCATTTAGAATGATGCCATTTGGGTTGTGCAATGCACCGGCCACATTTCAAAGGTGCATGATGGCCATCTTTGCCGATATGGTAGAGAAGATTATAGAGGTATTCATGGATGACTTCTCGATTTTTGGCTCTTCCTTTGATGATTGTTTGGGAAATTTAGTGAAGGTATGGAAGAGATGTGAAGAGACTAACCTTGCTCTTAATTGGGAGAAATGCCATTTTATGGTAAAATCCGGCATTGTTCTTAGACACAAAATTTCTTTCAAGGGTATTGAGGTAGACAAAACAAAAATTGTGGCCATAGAAAAATTGCCACCACCAAAGAATGTGAAAGGTGTGAGAAGCTTCCTTGGACATGCAGGTTTTTATAAAAGATTCATTAAGGATTTCTCCAAGATTGTGAAGCCTCTTTGTTTATTATTGGAGAAGGATGCCGAGTTTGAGTTTGATAATTGTTGCTTGGAGGCATTTGAGTTGATTAAAAAGAAGCTTATGGAAGCACCCATTGTTGTCTCACCCGATTGGAGTCAACCATTCGAGATTATGTGTGATGCAAGTGACTTTGCGGTGGGAGCGGTGCTTGGCCAAAGAAAAGAGAAGATTTTTTGGGTCATCTACTATGCAAGTAAGACCTTGGACCCGGTACAACAAAACTATACCACCACGGAGAAAGAGATGTTGGCGGTGGTGTTTTCTCTTGATAAATTCCGGCAATACATCCTTGGCACAAAAGTGGTAGTGTTCACCATGCGGCTATTCGGTATCTCTTCACCAAGAAGGACGCTAAACCAAGGTTGATTCGGTGGATTTTGCTTCTACAAGAGTTTGATGTTGAGATTAGAGACAAGAAAGAAAGCGAGAATGTAGTAGCGGATCACCTTTCAAGACTTGAGTTGGAGAATGAGCAACATTCATTGCCCATTAAGGAGTCCTTCCTGGATGAACATCTTCTAGAGGTAAAAGCAAGCACTCCTTGGTTTGCCGATTTTGTGAATTATTTGGTATGTGGAGTATTACCTCTGGAGTTGAGTTCCCAACAAAAGAAGAAGTTCTTAGTGGATGTGAAATACTATTTGTGGGATGAGCCCTTGCTATTCAAGAGATGTGCCAATCAAGTCATTAGGAGGTGTGTTCCTAAGGAGGAAGTGCCGGATATTATCCGCCATTGCCATTCATCTCCTTATGGTGGGCATTTTGGACCAACAAGAACCGCCGCTAAGGTACTCCAATCGGGTTTCTATTGGCCTTCTATTTTCAAGGATTGCTATGCTTTTGTGAAGACTTGTGATAATTTTCAAAGAGTGAAAAATATCTCTAGAAGACATGAGTTGCCACTTACTAATATTTTGGAGGTTGAGATATTTGATGTGTGGGGTATCGACTTTATGGGACCGTTCCCACCTTCTTTTGGTTGCTCCTACATATTATTGGTGGTAGATTACGTCTCTAAGTGGGTTGAAGCCATTGCCACACCTACAAATGATGCCAAGGTAGTGGTCAAATTTCTCCAAAAGAACATATTCTCCCACTTTGGTACTCCAAGAGCCATAGTGAGTGATGGAGGGTCTCATTTTTGCAACAAGATCTTCGCACAATTGATGGCTAAGTATGGTGTAAGACACAAGATGGCTCTTCCTTATCACCCACAATCAAATGGCCAAGCGGAGGTTTCCAACCGAGAAGTCAAGCAAATTCTTGAGAAGATGGTCAACGGAACAAGAAATGATTGGGCAAAGAAGTTGGATGATGCTCTTTGGGCTTATCGGACCGCATACAAGACACCGATTGGAATGTCTCCTTATATGCTTGTGTTTGGCAAGCCTTGTCACTTACCGGTGGAGCTTGAACATCGTGCATATTGGGCAATCAAGAAGCTCAACTTTGATTTGAAGAAAGCCGGTGAAAAATGACTTCTCCAATTGAATGAGCTTGATGAGTTTCGTCGGGAAGCTTATGAGAGTGCCAAGTTGTACAAGGAGAAGACAAAGATGTGGCATGACAAGCTTATTATGAGGAGAGAATTTGTTCCAGGTCAAAAGGTGCTTTTATTCAATTCAAGGCTTAAATTATTTCCAGGCAAATTGAAATCAAGATGGTCGGGCCCATTTGTGGTGGAAAAGGTCTCGCCTTATGGAGCTATTGAGTTGAGGACGGATGATGGAAGAACATTTCAAGTGAACGGGCAAAGATTGAAGCACTATTATGGAGAGGAGCCTCAAATTTCCGACAAGCTTCGCTTGGCGGAGCCAACCACTTGATTCACCACAAAAGGGAAGTTGTCTAGCTAAAGACGTTAAATTTAGCGCTTTTCGGGAGGCACCCCGATATTTCATTGCATTTAGATAATGTTTTGTTAATTTAAGAGTCATTGCATTTTTATCTTGAATAATGGGAAACAATTTTATGATTTTTGTAGGTGGAAAGAAGAGTGAAAAAATCAATACTTTGGAAATTTTTCGTGCATGCATTTTGGTGAAAATTAAACTTAAGATTGAACAAAATAGAAAAATTGAAGGCCAAAGGGAAGAATATGTGCGCGAGCATGGGCGCCGCACGGGAGGCAAAAAAACACACAGGGGCCAAACTTTGCTGGGCGCCGCGGCGCCAGAGAAGCCTCTTCTGGCGCCTAGGCGCCAGACGCGCAATAGGCGTTTTTAAACCCTCTTTTCCCCAATTCACCTGCACACGCACAAAACATTCCCTCTCTAAACCTTTCCACCTTCGAACCCTAACCATTCCTTGCACTCCACGACTCATTTTTCTTGTCGATTTCTCACAAACGAGGATCAAGTAAGTGATTTACATCATTCTCTCTTCAATTTTCTTGCTTGAAATCCTTGAAATCATGTGGATTGGTGTATGTGCGAATTTGGGCAAAAATGGTGGTTTGTGTTGATTTTGTGTGGATTTTCGCTTGTTGTTGGATTGTTGTTGATGGGTAAGAGATTCTATGCTTAAAAACAGCAATTTAGCACCAAAATCATGGCTTGAAAACCTCACCCATGGAGACCCACGAAATTTTAATGGTGAATCTTGTTTGATGCATGTTCTTGATGATTTGGTTGTTGTAATTGCTTGCTTCTACCTTATAATGAATGGGTCTAACAAGAATTGTGAGTAATTTGAGCTACATTGTAAGAATTTGAGCTTGTAAGTTTTCCGGAAAATCAAGAACATGAATGTGGGTGATTTCGCCATATGGGTTTTCAAAGCATAATGTAGCTTTATGTGAGTGTTCTTGGCATTAGTTCTTTGCTTTTATTGCATCTAGGTGTTGCATTTCATTTTAGTTCTGAGATTGTTATATATATATGTTGTTGCTTGGTGTAGGAACAATGGCACCAAGAATTTCCAGAGGGAGGAGTACCGATAAAGGAAAGGGCAAGAGGGCACGGGAGGAGCATGCCCAAGAGCCGGCCATGGATTACCCCCGCTTTGTCAATAAGAAGGCCGAGGAACTATTTGAGGGCTTTGTGAAAAGGAAATTCACCATCGAGAGAGGATTTGATCTTGGAGCATCGGAGAATGCCGGAATCTTAGCGGTGGTGGAGCGGAGAGCTTGGAGGAAATGGTGCACTACTCCACACACCATGGTCTCCTGGACACTTGTGGTAGAGTTCTATGCCAACTTGAGCACCACCTAACCCAAACACCATTCGGCTAAGACAGTAACGGTTCGAGGAAGGACCGTGAACATTGCACCAAGCGACATCAACAACCACCTTCAGATGAATCTTGAGATCGGAAACCTTGCTAAGGATGGTGGCTTTGATTGGATGACGACTTGGATATGTGGGCGGGTGGTGCCTTGGGCTACAAGCAAGGATGACCCCGAGAGGAAGATCCATTTTGCCTCATCCTTCCTCAAGCCAGAAATGAAGGTGTGGCATTATTTCATCAGCTCTAGGCTTATACCATCCACTCACCCGTCTGATGTGACTCCGGACCGGGGTCAAGTACTCTTTTGGATTGCCGCCAACCAACAAATTGACGTGGGAGCACACATAGCACAGAACATAAGTCGGGCGGCACGAACAAAGAGAGGTAACCTCCCATTCCCACAATTGATTATGGAGCTTTTGGCAGAGGCCGGAGTTCATTACCCGGAGGACCCACTCATCTTTGCTCCTAAGCCCAAGGACATCTCCTTGAGCAAGCTTCATGGTTTTGAGTTGGCGGGGGGTGAAGGGGCCGAAGAGCACCAAGAAAAAGAGGAAGAGGCCCATGACCCGCCACAGGAGGAACCGCTCATTGATCCTGCTCATGCTTCTAACGAAGCCCTCGCCATTGCCTTCAACAAGATCCATCTCGCTATTGGCGGGTTTCAGGATGAAGTGATATCACGAGTTGATCACTTGGAGGAGCGATTCACCTCCTTTGCTACTGAGGCTCGGGAGGGATATTCACTGTTGGCCGGGTGTACAGAGATGATTTCGGCCCAAGTCAAGTGGGCGGCCATACAACAAAACCCCGACCTTCCTCCTGACTATCCACCTTTCCCACAAATCCCATCTCACCTCCATCCTTTAGCCCACCCGTGGTATACCCCTCAACCACTAAACCATCCTTCCCCTTTTTACCCTCACTTCTCCCAGTCTGCCCCACCGGACACATCCACCATTCCTCCTTCTCATACACCGTCCGGAGAGTCATTCGGCGCACCTGACATGCCTGAGGATTAGTTGGAGGCGGGAACATCCGCCTCCCCGGGTACGATTCTTCATGCTCTCTCTCTAGCTTTTCCTTTCCTTTCACATTGAGGACAATGTTTGGTTTAAGTTGGGGGGATTGCTTGTGGATGAGTACTTGTCTAGTTCTTTGCATGTTAGTTGCTTAGTTGATTTTGTTGTTTCCCTTGCATGGCATTTAGTTTAGTTATTTGCATATTTTAATTCATAGCATTCATTAGAGTTAAATGTAGAAACATGTAGTTGCATTTAGGTTGTGTGCATTTAGGGAAACAATGCATGCTCTTTATTATGATTAAAGGAATTCATTTACAAGTTCAACTTGATTGTAAATTTTGTTAAGTAAAGAAAGATTTTCACTTGTCATTAATGGTAGAAACCATACCCGGTGAGTCTTTGGACCTTGTGTGGCACACTTGCATGATAAATTATTTCATTCATTGGAGTGGTGTTTGTTTTGCTTGTTTTGCTTGTTTTGCTTATGGATTCCTTAATTTGCTTTTGGACCCCTTCATATCCGAGTTGATGCATGCAAATAAAGGATGAAAATGACAACTTAGGGCTAACTACATACCTAAATGGCTAACCCTTCATTATAATCCTTAGTGAACCCCTTTGAGCCTTTAAGCCATTTTTGTTGTTTAACCCACATAATTGAGCCATATCCATTGTTATTTATCCTCTCTTGTCCTTGAAGTAAGTTGAGCATTGCATATATGGGCTTGGGAAGGGTAAAATTTGTGAGTTGTGTGAGTGAGCAATAAATAAGTTTGGGGGAAAAATGTTGGGTTATGAACTTCTCGTTGAGTTTATGTAGCTATGGTTTGAATATACTTGGGATAAAGTCATGCACATTTGTTTGAATTGTAAAGAATGGGTGAATTCTTTTGAAAAAAAAACTATTTTTCCCTTAGTAAAAAGGCAAAACGAGTCAACATGAAAAAGCCCTCGTTATAAAAAAAAAAAAAACACACACACACACACACACACAAAAAGAATAAATAAAGAAAGGGAAAGATAGAAGTACTTTATTAATTTGAAAGGAGTTCACTCATGTGTTTTGTCAAAATTGTGCATAAGGGGGTTACTTGAATTGTTGCTTGGAAGTCAAGAAAAACATTTTTAAACCAAAATACCTTGGGCGGGACTTTAGGTTTAATTATTAGGATTGCCCATGGTGTTTATGCTTGACTTACTTTTTTAGCCCCACCTCAAAAGGCCTCCATCCGATTCCCGTCCATACCAAACCTGGCCACGGTACAACCTTATATATATGTCATTAGACTTAAATTTGCATGCATATTCCTTAGGGACAATTCATGGGTAGTTTGGGTCCTTTTGTAAATTTGTGGATGAAGTGGCATTATAAGCCTTAGATACACTAGGCAACCATAGATTAGGGAGTGAAACACTTAGCGAGCGATTACCTACCGTTAATGACAAAGTTCTTCTTTCATTACTTACCTTAATTTCTCTTGAGTTGAGCTTATACCTTGAATGACTTTATGATATGATATTGAGTATATGTTGTTAGCTTCTATGTTTTGATTGCTTTATGTTTTTAGGTTAATAAATGCTAGGGACTAGCATTTTTCTAAGTTTGGGGGAGTTTGATAAATGTTAATTTTGTGGTCAAACATGTTGACTTTTTGTCAACTTTGACCACAATTTTCTACCTTACCACTCAATATTTTTGGCCGATTCTTGCTTTGATCCTTCATTTTGTAGGTTGGAGAAGCGGACCATAGCATTGGAATGGCACCGGGACGAGCGGAACGAAAAACGGAAACGCAAAAGTCAACGGGAATTATAACTGTGGCGCCTAGGCGCCAGGAGCGAGGCCTAGGCGCCACAGTACAAAAGTCCTCTACCAAGAAAAAGGCCACTTTGGCGCCTAGGCGCCCAGGCTATGCCCTTATGGCGCCTAGGCGCCAGGCACCCTCGAGCTCTAGCGCCTAGGCGCCAGTCACCCGGGAAAGTGGTCCCCAACCTCAAATTTGAACACAAGCTTGCTATTGACCAATGACTTCTATCCAATTGGTTTGGTGAGTGAAAGGGACATCCTCAAGAGTAGAAGAATCTGGAACTAAGCAAGAGGAGGGGGATCTTCTTCATCTTCTTCATCTTCATCTTGTCTCCCTAAACTTAGTTTTGGTTTTTCTTTCCACCATAGTTAGTATTTTTAGCTTTTCTTAGTTTTTTCTTGGTGACCATTGGAGCTAACTTGGAGATTGCTTGGAGTGCTCAAGGAGACTAGCTTGGAGACTTTGGATTCAAGATCTTTTAGCCATCTTGGGTTTATTCTTTCATCTTCCTTGTAGTTCTTCATGGATGCTATTATGTTTACTTTCATGATTATGTTTTATTTAGTTATGGAGTAGTCTTCTTTTGCACTTTCTGTGGATGTAGCTACTTGGATTGATTATGTTGGATGAATTCATGGTTATGTGATGTTAGTTTTCTACCAAATGCATGTTTATTTTTCTCTTGAGCTTAATGTTGTGTTAGCTAGTTGATGGCCACAATTGGTTGCACTATAAACTGCCCCTAAACTCTTGAAAAAGATTAGAAGTAATTGGACCTATGAGAAGAATTTAATGGCTATGGACTTGTTGGAAAATTAGTCTATGTCATTGGGTAAAGGTAAATTGAGCTCTAATGCCTCTTTCTGAGCTTGTAATCGGATGGAAATCCTTATTAAGTTTAGATTAGAGAGATTAATTCTTTCACTTGGAAAAGTAAGAATTTAGTTGAATAACTTTATCAACACACATTGGAAATTAACCCACTCACCTAAGTTCACCAACAAATCAAGACAAGTAGTGAACCCATAGGAAGTGTTCTTTCATGATTTGATAAAAAACTACAATTTTTACATTGCATACTTGCATTCTAGGGTAATAGTATTCCATTTAGCTAAGGCTAATCACTTGTTTAAGTTGCCTACATTGTCATCCAACTTTGATTGTTTAGCTAAAGTTTAACTTGAGTGGTGGTACTTGGCATTCAATTTAATCAATCTTCGTGGGAACGATACCCACTCACCCATCTACACATCTACCGTGCACTTGCGGAATAGTGGGTTTAAAATTACACTACATGTTATAACATCCTGGATCCTTGAGCAAATCACTCTTATTAGATAGCTTAAAACCTTTCTTCTTATAGGTATCAACAAGGGCTACGCCCAACAGTCCTACATCTTTGATAATTTCCAGCATAAACTTATGCTGAAAGATAAAAATCCCATTTCTTGAGGCAAAAATTTTAATACCCAGAAAATATTTCAATGCACCAAGATCTTTAAGGCGGAAATTACTTTGTAAAAACTTCTTAATTGCAACAATGCTAGCAGGATCATTTCCATTGATCAAAATATCGTCAACATAAATCAATAGGATAGTGAAGGAATTGCTTTGTTTTTTAGTGAATAGAAAGTAATTAGCTTGTGGTTGCACATATCCAGCTGACCAAATAGCTTCGGAGAATTTTGAGAACCACTGTCGTGAAGCTTATTTAAAAACATGAAATGACTTATGCAAATGACAGACCAAGTATCCCTCCCCTGTCTCTGAAGCCCTAGTGGTAGAGACATATAAATCTCTTCCCCGAGGTCGCCATGAAGGAAGGTATTGTTAATGTTTAATTAATGAACCGACCAATCACGAGCAGCGGCTAAGGCAAGCAGACAACAGACTGAAATAATGTTAGTAGTAGGGGGAGAAAGTGTCCTGATAATCGACACCCTCTAATTGTGTGAAGCTCTTTGCCACTAACCAAGTTTTGTACCTTTCGATCGAGCCACAGACTTGTGTTTAATTTTGTAGACCCAACAGCAGCCAATTGGTGTCTTACCATGGGGAATATAAGTGAAAGTCCAAGTACCATTAGCTTTGAGGGCTTCTAACTCTGACTATATTGCATCCCGCCACTTTGGATGAGTGGCAACTTCCGAATAAGACATGGGTTCTTTGACAGTGTGAGGGAGCCTCCTTGCTTACCCTAATATAGGGTGTTCCCAGGATCTTAGGATAATCAGGATTTAGTATTCCTGCTCTTAGTTCCAAATGGCTGAGCTAATACTTGTGCGCTTTCGGCATTCATTAAACACTTGAAAAACATGCTGAAGTCATATAAACATATTTATTTAAACTTTCAAGCATTAGCTTATGTACACATCTCACTTAACTTATGTACATCCATGAGCAACCACAGTGTATATACAGACATATACACTAAATAAGTCTATGCATAAACTTGTCAAACTAGAGGCATTTCCTTGGTACCTGAGTACCCAATATGTACAAAGTCTAAGATTATCAAGATAACTCCCACCTGCGCACAGAAGCTCCAGAAATGAGAGGTCCAACTTCTCCTTGTGCACTTTGCCTGTATTTGTCAATGCTATTTTAAATAACTTAGTTAGTACAATAATGTTACTAACCATTAACTTAGAATCATTAAAGATTCATGGTATTTTAAGTACCTACACCAAAACCTTGCTTAACAACCCTTCAGTGGGTGTTAGGTTTCGCACTACTAGTATCTGCACAATGTGATACTTAAGGGAGTGAGAATCATAAATTTTCAGTAAGGAATTAAATACCTGCAGAATAAACTTTAGGACCTAGCATATATAACATATATATGCATCTTAACGTGAGCTCAAAACGTTATGAGGTCTTGACTAATGACTACTAGTACGGGTTCTATGGCGGGGAACCCATCCTCAACTTAGTCCTTCTTACAAGAGCTTAACTCTTGCCTTAGCAAGCTTGGCTTACCATTACTTTCCCTTACTCTTACAAGAGCTTAACTCTTGCCTTAGCAAGTTTGGCTAGCCATTACTTTCCCTTACTCTTACAAGAGCTTAACTCTTGCCTTAGCAAGTTTGGCTTGCCATTACTTGCCCCTATTCACATTGTACAGGAGTTCTTCGTGGCTCATTCTTACTAAGCTTGGTAGTTTAGCTAGGGTACTCTTGAGCGTCAAAGCTCATCTTGAATACTTAGTACCCTATCATTCTTACTAAGCTTGATAGCTTAGCTAGGGTACTCTTGAGCGTTAAAGCCCATCTTGAATACTTAGTACCCTGTATACTTACTTAAGGACTATTTATCCTTAAGCCACTTCTTGCCCACCTCTTACTCCCTTAATTAATGCATTGTAGAAACATTCATAATGCATCAATTTAAACTTGAACTTAAAATCCTTTACCTTGAATAATTAATGCAAGCAAACACCAACTTCAGTGTCCTTATGGTTTTGGTTTTATATCCTTCTTTGTACCTTTATAGTAGATTGAGTATTTCTTTTTTAATTGATCATTTAGCTACATAAATAATCCATAATTAGGACAATATTATAACATCCTTATGGTTTAAATGGTTAGGAATAACCTTATCAATGGATTCCAATTAATTGGCCCTTTACTCAACAAACAACAACACTGGTTTCGATGTTGTATCCTTTCAACTCCAAGACCGAAAAATCTAGGTTCCTATTGATTATTGCTCTTATAATCAACTACGAACCAATATAAACACATTAGATCCAACCATTTTTTAGTACAAATAACCCAAAAAATCTGGACACATCCGAACCGAATCAACAAATAACTAGGCTTTTAGCCTTTTTTCAATAACTTGGTTCAAATGGGTTTTAAACGTATTTTTGCCTTCACAAGCTAACAAAAACTGATTTATAACACACTTAATTCCAGATTTATAAACCCCCAAAAATTCTGGAATTAATCAAAAATAAGAAAAATTGAATTAGTTCTTACCTTTCTTACTTAAGCTTAATTTCCAAGCTTTTCTTGTTGTTTTTCCCTTAAAAAACAAACAAGAACTAAGCTTAAATCAGTAGATCCAGCAATTACAGAGCCTTATGAAGGTCAAAAATAGGGAAAGAACAAAACAAAACTTACTTGAACAAATAGCTTAAAAATCAAGCCTAGGATGGTCCCATACTTGATTTTCCTTCAAAAATTTGCTTAATTGTGCTTGAATTTGATGGATTGGAGCTTAGATTTGGTTAGCTGTGGAGTTTAGAAAGGGAGAGAGTACTCTTGGGTGGTCTGGAACTTGTGGGAGAAGTTGGCCAAGCAATTAATGAGAAGTCAACTTATGTAGGCTTTAATTGCACATGCCACGCACATGGTGCCTCCTTTGTACACAATAGTACGTTGGGGACTTATGCAGAACCTCCCAGAAAAATTAGGACCAAAACCGGAATTATTCTGCGCTGAATCCTTCTTTACCTTAATTACACACCCAGTCCTCATCTTTAACATACGTGCAATTTAGGCCTGATACTTTTGAGGGTTATACATAAACCATTTTCAGATAATTTAGTCAAGTCACAATTTCACAAGGGTAAAGCGGGAATCATGAAAAACCGTGATACCTTAAATTTAATATTTTTCCATCCTCTACCCATCCGTAAAATAAAAATGAGTCACTATATGAAATGACTAAAATGCCCTTCTTGGTCCGGTTTACTTAAATGACCAATTTTGTTCTCTTTAAACTACTATACTTTATTAAACCGAGAATTTGCTTGCATTAAATATTTTAAGTACATTAAATTACTAAAATAACTAAAGTTACCTCAGTAATTATGTCCAGATTTTTTGAGAGCCGTTACAGACAGTACTGATTTGAGCAATAAAGGAGTGATACACAGGCTTATATTTGTGATAAGAAACATAACTCGCTATTGGAAAGCACGTACCTTTGGTTAGAACCGGTAATAAGGATGTCGATTGGTCAAAGCAAACATTGGAGCAAACATAGTCAGTGAGTTTGGCCGGTGGAACGGTGTGGTGATTGGAGCGATGAAGGGGTACGGGTTCAGCTGCAAGTGCAGGAAAGGGATGCTTGAAGGCTGAAGGAGATGACAATGATGATGGTGCTGGATAAGGCTAATTAGAGAGGTCCAGCTGAGTGGCAGGGACAACTGGGTCCGAAGTGGCTAGTGGTGTAGTGGGTTTGGGGCAATGGGAATAGGTACGAAGGGTGGTCTTGTGAGGAGAAGGTGGCGCCCCTATCACTATGGGAAGGGACAATGTCAGCAGTTCAATTTGGTGAGAGACGGGAGAGGAAGGCGTGACTAATATGTTAAAGTCAAAGGAATGGTCAAGGGAGGATAAGACGGAAGTGAAATCTTGGGTTGGTAAAGGGATTGGGCCTGATTAATGGGTTGACAAAAAAATAGACGAGTTGGGTTGGTCCAAGGAGTGAGGAAAAATTTCCATAATCTCTTGCAGATATTATGTGAGTGAAGAACTACCATTAATACATAATCAAACATAAATCATAATGCCTCAAAAGCTTTATTTCAATATTAACTTGTATGAAAAAAAAAAAAAATAACAACATGAAAAAAAATAATGACGATACTTTATACACGTCAACATTCTTCGGAAATTAACACAATTACGCATATCATTAATTGTACGCATAATAACAATTTGCCCCTAAAGTATAGGTAAAGTTACACTTTGCCCCTCATGTTTCAGAAATATACACTTTACCCCTATCCTTTTAATACAGTTTGGCAAAAATTTTTGAAATCTTAATTTAGACATCATCGTAGCTATTTTTATCGGTCCAAGAGACTAATGAGAGTTGTTAGAGACATGAGTGTATAAATAACGTGGAATATTCATGCAA
Organism: Aquilaria sinensis; assembly: GCA_005392925.1. NCBI lineage: Eukaryota > Viridiplantae > Streptophyta > Magnoliopsida > Malvales > Thymelaeaceae > Aquilaria > Aquilaria sinensis. The sequence continues at coordinate 21,502 of SMDT01001868.1, forward strand.
AGTTTTACTTGATCAGGATAATTTCTTGTCTATAACGAAAGCCTTTTTTATATGTTCGCGGCTAACGAAATAAAATGAAAACAAGGAGGTAAATGTTAATATGTAACTAATTTCATAATCCGTCAAACAAACGGTTAGCTATTTCAAAATGAAATTGTTTTAGATCACATGAGAAATAATGAGCTCATATACTGAACAGTTAAGTTATTTTAAAGAACTCAATCATCTAAAAGATGTACGACCAAGGGCAGTGCCATATTCAATTGAGTGAGGGCAATTGTTCCCACACACTTTGGGGAAAATTACACATATTATATATAAATTTATAATAATTGAACATTTTAACCTCATAAATTCTATAAAATATGTATATTTGCCCCCACTATTTTTAATATATAATTTTTGCCCCCACTTGAAAAATTTTCTAGCTCTACTCTTGTGTGCAACTCATTTACTTGTAACCTTTAACACTAAAAAATGACAGCCATGAAAATTATGATGGAGTATTCTTGGAAACCCACTTTAACATCTATTTTTAAAGTATTTTTTTAAAAAATCAGGTGTTTTTTTATTAATTTTTGTTTTATTAGGCTAGGTATAAAAAATCATAAAAAATAATTATTTTCTAAGAAAAATTATTCAAATTAGTTGAATATATTATTAGCTTTTAAATGAAATTGGCTCTAGAGAAAAATTAGTAAAATAAAAATAATAAAATTATTCAATGCTATTGTTTTTGTGATGCAATTGCTTCCTTTATTTTCAAGATACATTTCTGTTTAAATTATATATGGAGTCATTTTAAAATTCAATGATAAAAGTACAATATATACATAAATGAATGTTGGGATTTTTTCCATGCTAGGCTTACAATATACGCATATAATAATGTTTAGCCTCCTTGGGTTGTTTAAAGCCCAAGTTGACAAGCAAATTGAAAAACATAATTAAGTCGAAGTAATTTAATATTATTAAATATTTTCAACCCATATTATTTTTCTCAAGCCCAGTATAGTTGAGGTCATTCTATACTTGATCCAATTGTGTCTTTGACATAGCATAATTGAGGACAAGAAGAATAACCCCCATCCTCCTCCTCTTTCTCCTCCCCCTCCTCTCACACACACAAACACTCTGCCCTTTATAGTGTCGCCTCCGCATATTTGAATTTTACAGTGATTGAATTGCCGCTAGTATGAATTTTCAGGTGGTGATGGCACCATGTTGGAGATTTTTTTTCTGCAGAATTAAAAAGTTTTTATAGCAGTCAATTCTTCTTTTCATCCTATTTGTTTCCTCTAAAGTCATTTTTCAAAAAATCAACATTTTCTCATAGATCATGCTTCAAAAGTTTGTGTCAACTTAAATGCTTCTCAAAAATTTTATTTGCTTACATTATCTTGATCCTCTCATTCTCCTCTTTAAATTATACTAAAGCCATGTGTTTAAAATCCCAACCGATTCTCCTTAATCTATTTTAAAAATTTAATTTTTTTTTTTAGTTTCTAGGTCTTGGGCTCGTTTTCTGGCATGGTTTCTTTAAAAAGTATTGCTGCCGTGATGGATAGGAGCCGAACAACTACATCAATGATAAGTTGCCCACTCCTGCGATGGCATGTGATTGCCACATGCCTATATTGGCGCAGTGGAATCAAAGAGTAAGGTATCATTTTTTTTTTTTTACATTTTCTTGTTTGCTCTTTGTGCCTTCATTGTCAATTCTGTCAAAATTATCTACATCAACTTCAATCTAACTAGCAAGATAACCTAATTGTTATGATGGAGAACGTTCGTAAACAAGCTTACCCACTGCAAAACATTGTGGTACTTTGCCTACCTAACTTTGCTACACTTGGGGATCGGCAGTAAGCAATGAAAAGTCTTTGACCTTTATCATTGATAGGCCTTGGAAGCATTATTCTAACAAAGGTGCATTGACTTAGGTTTATAAGTCATTTGATGAAAGCATGGGACAACTAATTGTTTATAGACCCATATACCGATCGTCAGCTTTAGCCGCGAAGTTGTAGGCTATCTATAATGCACTTTCCTTTGCTCAAAATTGGCAATTAAGGAACATTACCATTTTAATAGATTGTGTGCAAGCTTTCCTTGGTATTGAAAACGGGGACTGCTTTGTTGTTAAGTGTCAAGTATTGGTGAATGACATTAAATCACTTCTTGCTAGGTCATGTAGTATTTCCATTGTTGTAGTTCACTATCAAGTAGTGCAGGAGACTCATATGTTAGCAAATGTCTCTCTTTCAAACTTATAATATTCATTTATTTTATCCAGCCTACAAAAAAAAATCCCAACTCTTGATCTATTTTATGCCTTCTATTTTGCGAGACCGAATCCATTTACACGTAAAAAATACGCTAGAATAATGCAATGGCTTTGCCGTAAGTGGAATTCCAGTGATTATATCTTCAACCAGTCTACACGCTTAATTAATCGCTTTGCCGTAAGTGAAATTCCAGCGAGGGCCCAAAGAATGATTCACCCAATAGCAGCACTCTGCAGGCAGAGTCCACTGTGAATTGACAGACCATTAAAGCACTGTTGAAGGGCGCGTACAAGACTCGCTCCATGGAAAGAGCTAGTGCTGAAAATGAAATGAAGAGACTTAATTTCTTCGGATGATTACGCGTTCACGTGGGACCTGAAAACGAAAGCAGGGGCAACGATTCTGGGCAGCAATGGAAGAGGAGATGAGCTAACAGCTGGGGGCCGGCCATTTTGATGCTTTGGGAATGGCTGGATTGGAAGGTAGGAGGGCGAAGCACTAAGCTAACACATGGCGAATGGACGTGAAGAGGGAAAGGGCGAAGGCGAAGCAAAACATGAGTGCCACCGGAGAAAAAGTAGTGGATGTGTTAGGCTCGGATCGTGTTCTATTTTTCAAAAATCCACTTTTCTCATTTTTTAATGTACGACAAATCTCTTTGGACCACTAATACTCGCTATATATCCTTAATAATATCTTAAGTAAGGAGTACCTTTTTGGAAAATAATTAAGTTCTTATGCACTTTTTAGATTACTTAGGCTAAAAAGAACAGAAAATTAACCAAATAATAATAATTTTTTACAAGAATTATTTCAAAAATGATTTTTTCAAGCTTTTTAAAAAAGAAATCTTGAATAAGTATACAATTCAGGTAAATTAATCACTTTATATACAACTAAATGCATTTAATGTATTATTAATAATCTCACGAACTCACCAACTTGAAATTGCAAATATTTGCTGCCATGTATTTAAATTTTGTTTATGTAAATATAATAAGTATTTTCCCGGTATTATGTCTATGCACAACTTTTGTGGATACTACTATGTTTCTTCTTTATGTTTCATTTTTTAGAGTAATTCTTTATCATTTTTAAAATAATGAACTAACAAATTAAAGAAAGCTAATAATGAAAAAAAAAATTTGAAACTTGATCACTTTTTGAAATACCCAAAGAAATATACTTAACCACTTTTCATTAGGGAATGATCACTTAAACCGTATCCTATGGCATTAAAACTAGTTAGTGATCAACTAGTTAGTGAACAGTTGCATCGACCATGATAATATTGCATTATTGTTATTAGAGTAAGACTGATGTATGGACAAGCTAACAATTTGTATTTAACAGAAAAAATAAATTTTATTAAAAATTTACTAGTTTTTTAAGTTTATTAAGATAAGTTGTCAAAAGGATCAGCTCAACAGAGAAAGAAGTAAGCCTTTTAAGTATCAAACTAGATTTATTTCTTTATAAAGTGTTCCATTTTTTTCAAGCTAATCAATAATTCGAAACTTATTTGCATAAAAAGATATTATATGCTTAAATTATAGAATTATTGGAACTTTACACTTTAGAAGTTCAAAAAGTACTCTTAAAATAATTATCTGTGGGGTGAAGTGTTTGTGTTCCCTATGAGGCTCATCTAATACCAGAGGAACATCAGATATGTTAATGTCATCACCACGAAGCTCTTATTTTTGTAGATGTTGTCTATGGGTCTAACCCCCGTATTTTGGCCAAGGCATTTCAAGTGGACTTTGAATGTGATCGTTACCCTATAATCCAAGTTCTGAATCTAACAAAAAAAAGCATGCAGATGACAAGCCCTTCTTTCACTTAATGGATTTTTGTGCCATCTTTACGTAATTCATTTTATTCTTCTAATCAGTTTGATATGTTATAGTTTTGCACTGGCACTTTAAAGACAAATACGAATCATTTATAATACCTTTTGTTGCACCTGCGAGGGGCAAGAATATTCAAAACTAATTCTAGTTTTGAGAGCTTATTCACAACAGTAATAAACATAACCATTATTTGGATAAAGAAGTGCAGATGTTCAAGGCATAGAAGCAAGCACCATTCTACCATTGGCTTGCCCATTTTAAAGCCATTGCCAAGTATAATCGAACACTTATGTTTTCCATAAAGCAAAAAAAAATCCTACTCTTGTTGATGCATTCAAAGCAAGTGCGCATTGAAACCTAATGGTAAATGATCTAATCTTACTTCAACTAAAAACAGATCAACCAAATTTAGGAAGGGGTAACTTTAATTAACCCTAAGGAATATCACATATACACCTGGAAAGTTGGCCCTGCACCCCCGGCCAACCTTTTCCATCCTAAAAACCAAGTATTTGATTGGAACTGACATCCAAATTAAGCATCAGGGCATGTATCACTTTACTGGCGACCTTCCAATTTCAATGCCATTTTCAAGTACATCCAATCACTTACATTTTCTAACAAATGAAAAAATTTGGCTTTTGCTGACTTCTTCACAACAAGTGCACCAAAAACTGCCCAAAAACTCGTAACAAACCTAACTGCTAGTCCTCCATAAAACCATACCGTCTCATACCATTCATCATTGTTGCCACCATCTTCAGCTATTTCTAGAGGCAAATTTTTGAACGCCTCCCAGGGCACTTGTTTGGCAAGGGAAGTCAACAAAGCTTGGGGTTGCCTTTGTATGAAGTGGCATTAAAACCCTGCAACTATGTGCTTGATGGAATATCTCCCGAAAAGCTGTTGCTCGATAGGTCAAGCACACTCAGAAAACTTAGTTTAGCCAGGCTACGTGGGATTTCTCCACTTAGGTGGCTTCCAGACAGATCCAGCAATTCTAGCTTCTCCAACTACCCAATGTCAGGAATTCTTCCGGTTAACATATTGCTTGATAAGTTCAGTGCAAGCAACCCAACAAGGCTCATCACTTTAGCAGGGATTTCTACGCTCAATGCGTTTTTGGATAGGTCGATCATATTTAACAATTCAAGATTATTTTTGAACTCCTTGTTTCCTCCTTTCCAGGTAACCCAAGATGAGTCTTCATACTCAGAACCATACTTGATGACTTGGGGACCATTGTCATCGAAAGATATATCAGTATAATAACAGAAGTACAATATTGCTCCTCTCCAAGGATCGTTGCCAATGCTATTAGTCATGGCAGTTAAATTGCTAATGTAATGAGGAATGGCTCCATATATGCTGTTCAATGAAAGATCTAGGAGCTATAGAGATGTCAAATGACAAAGAGCCTCAGGTATTTGACCGTAGAATTTGTTGCCCTACAATCTTAATACAACAAGGTTTGTTAGATTCTGCCCTAACCATGCTAGAATAGGACCTGTTAGCTTATTTTCTCCAAGATACAACAGTTCTAATCTAGGGCAGTTGTTTAAAGATGTAGGCAATGCTCTGGAGAAGTTATTGTTTTTTAGACGTAGTGTAGCAACATGATTTTTAGGAGTCGCCACAAATCAGTTTTGCCTAAGTCGATTAGATACTTGTTATGGTCTGTGAGAGATTTTGAGATCGTAAGTCGGTTACGCTAAAAAAACTTTATTATAGCACCCGGAAATTGGTACCATGGGGTTCGGTTTTATCTTTTCCTAAATCCTTATTTCTTTGCTTAATCTTCAATTGGGAGTGAATTTTATTTAATTATGTTTATTTTTTTTTAATACTAGACATCCTTGAAATCTTGGGACTTTATTAAATCCATCAAGAATTTGAAAGGAATATCTTGTTCTAATCCATGAGTCTTACCAGACCAATCAGGTTCAAACAAATATTACATCTCGGGATTTTACCAAATCACCAAGAACAGATTCTTCAAAAATTGTTAAGTATTTAAAAATTTTAAACTTTAGATGCTTTGTGAGCACTAAATAAAGAAAATCACACTATGCCAAAAATTAAAAAAAAAAAAAGATAAAGATAAATAAAGAGAAAATAAAAGAAAAAGAAAAAGAAAACAAATAAACATCCTCGGTTATATTCCTATGTGGGTTTAATGGCTAAATTTAATGGAAGGGCAAAACAAACAAACAAACAAACAAACAAACAAAGGAAAACAAGCAATACAAACTTGCTGTCAGTGACTAATCTGCAAAAAAGAAGAAAAGTTAGTGACTTATATGAATGAAATAGAAAGTCAAAGGGCTAAGTTAAGGTTATGCTAAAAGTGGAGGTGTTGAAGGATCAGATCCGGACCGAGACGGTTCGGGTCGGATTCTGAAGCTGGTTGCGAGTGGGATCCTTTCCGATTCCTCAGATGGCGGCTGCGATTTGACAGGGGGTAGACCAGGAGGGCATGGCGGCATCTACGGTGAGAGAAATAGCGTCGCGCGGCGGACTTGAGGAGCAGGGACGGCTGGAGACGGTGGAGGGAGCACCTCGGCACGGTGGACGGCTCTTGGAGGGCGTCGCGAAGGGGGAGGACGAGCAACTGGCGATGACAGCGATGGGGCTGGAGCGGTGGACAGAGGGCTGGAGGCGCGAGCAGCGGACGGAGGGAAGACGGAGCGTTGGGGGAGGCGAAGCGTTGGGCATCACGGGGGGGATTGGGCAAGGGTGGCGCGCTCAATGGGGTAGAGCTTAGGGTTTTTCTGGGTGAAGGAGGAGAGGCAGAGGCTCCGGTTGCAGTTTTCTCTTTTTTGAATAAAGGTTAAGGTTTTTGAATTTTCTCCCCTATTTTTCATCAATTAATGGCCCATACTTATGCTAAAAGTGGCTAGGTGAGATTGGCTAGGTTTTGCAGAGTTTAAACTTGATCCAAATTCAATTTTGAGGAGATTAGGATATAATCTTGTATAGTACCAGTTTAAGTCCAACAAAACTCTCAAGCTGCTGATCATGCCCTAAATTCTATGCGAATTTTAATTTGACCCAAAACTTTAAGGATTTGTCAATTGAGCCCAAAACTCTCTAAAATTTTCCAGATTTCCTTAGATTTCATAAAATCGCCAGATTTAGCCAAAACTCTCTAAAATTGATAGATTTGCCACAAACTTTTCAATTTTACCTAAAACCTTTAAAAACCCTCAGTTTTCACCCAATTTTTTCCTTTTGCCTAAATTGACCTAGCAAAACCTTCAGGACTCTAAATTAGTATCAAAACTAAACAATGCAACCTAAATGTGACAAAAGCAACTAACTTTAAAATGACAAAAATGACCTAGATGTCATAACAATTGACCAACTTGCCTCTAAAAATGAAAATGCCCCCTAAACTAATTTTTCTAACCTAAAAACTTAAAAAAAGTCAGTGTCCGGATAAAATTAGGTATCAACATGTTGTGACTGTATATTGAATCTGGTACCAACCTTGAGGAATTGTTTTTCCCGAGATCAACAATAGCAAGGTTTTTCATGTTCATCCAACAGTCAGGAAGCTTGCCTGATAAGGAATTGTCGGCAAGGTCAAGGTAGCTCAAGTAATTATTGTTAAAACTATATAAGAACGATAAATTTCCATTAAAATTGTTGTTGGACAAACTCAAAACTGCTGCCTTGAACAGAAACTATAGAATGGAACCATAAAATAGATTGGAGCTTAAATCAAACGCAAAGGGATAAGTAAATTTGTACCTCAAGTTTGGTACTTTTCCGCTCAAACTGTTCTATGAAATGTTCAAGTACCTTAATTTTTGAGGAAGCTTATTCCAAAACCAGCTTGGGACTGTTTCTGATATATCAGAATTAGAGATATCAAGCTTGGAAAAATTAGTCTATTTCGTCAGCCAGCCAGGAAATCTAAGGCCCAATTTACAAGACCTCAAATTAGTCGGATCGCTCACATTCACATGTAGAATTTGTTCTGGTAATCGATTTGGCTGAAGAACTCAGAGTCTGAGTACTTGAGCAAACAGTTGCCATACCAAATGACAACACTTTTGTCGTTAGAACATCGTTGGACGATTTCGTCAGTGCCCTGAATGACACAGTTTTTGCAGACGGCATGGGGAACATTATTAAGGTAGAGGGTAAGGGCATAGGGTTTGTTGGGTTGATTACCGATGAAGCTGAGGCCGAAGCTGGTTGAAGGAGTTTGGCAAGAAAAGTAGTCGAAGAGCTTGTCCAGGTTTATCTCATAGAGGGCATGAGAATAGAAGTTGGAAGATCCTAAAACAAGTGAGAGAGGTAGTTCTGTACTGACTCAGCTTTGATACCGTTCTAAAAAATGCAAAGAGTAGATGCAATGATGAAAAAGAAAATAGAGTGAATATGTTGAAGAAGCCATGTTAACTAGCTAGTGATGGGTATGTGTGATTAAGATATATGTGTCTTGGGTATTTATAAGCAAGTTTGTAAATTGGAATGTGTCTTTTAATCTGTTCTTGTTGAATTGGCAAAGTCATTTCTCGATTGTGAGATGGACAAACATTAGTTTTTTTTAATTGTATTGTTTGCTTTCGCCTTGAAGGATCTTTATCGGTCAAAGAGACTAATGAGAGTTGTTAGAGACATGAGCATACAAATAAAGTGAAATATTTGTGCAAAGTTTTACTTGATCATCAAGTTAATTTCTTGTTTGCAATGAAAGCTTTTTTTATATGCTTGCGGCCGACAAAATAAAATGCAAATGAGGAGGTAAATGTAAATATGCAACTAGTTTCATAATCCATCAAATGGACAAGTAGCTATTTCAAAATGAAATTGTTTTATATCACATGAAAAAGAATGAGCTCATATACTGAACAGATATGCTATTTTAAAGAACCTAACTATAATATCACAAGCTACAAGAAAGTCAAATCTATAAAAATAGTGAATATAAATTACTATAACAACAAATGTTCATAAAAAAGAAAAGATGTGTGAGACTCATTTACTCATAACCTTTAACCCTCAGAAATGATAGCCATGAAAATTATGATGAAGTATTCTTGGAAACCCACTTTAACATATATTTTTAAAGTATTTTTTTTTAAATCAACATTTTCTTATAGAGCATGCTTCAAAAGTTCGGGTCAACTTAAATTTTTCTCAGAAATTTTATTTGCTTACATTATTTTGATCTTCTCATTCTCCTATTTAAATTATACTAAATCCATGTGTTTAAAGTCCCAACCAATTCTCCTCAATCGTTTTAAAAATTTTAAAACCTTATTTTTTTTTTTCAATTTATGGGTCTTAGGCTCATTTTCTGGCTTGATTTCTTTAAAAAGTGTTGTTGTCGTGATGGATAGAAGCTAAACGGCTCCATCAACAATAGGTTGCCCACTACTGCAACGACACATGATTGCCACATGCCTCTGTTGGCGGAGTGGAATCAACGAGTAAGGTAACTTTTTTTTTTTTTACATTTCCCTGTTTGTTCTTTATGCCTTCATTGTCAGTTCTGTTAAAATTATCTACCTTAGCTTCAATCCCAACTTGTAGGATAACCTAATTGTTATGATGGAGAATGCTCATAAACAAACTCACCCATTGAAAAAACATTGTGGTACTGCCTACTTAGCTTTGCTACACTTGGGGATTGATAGCAAGCAATAAAAAATATTTGATCTTTACCATTGATAGGGCTTGGAAGCATGATTCTAACAACTATTTGGTTGTAGACTTATACATTGATCATCAGCATTAGCCGTGGAGTTGCAGGCTATCTATAATGCGCTTTCTTTTGCTCAAAATTGATAATTATGAAAAATCACAATTAAGGAACATCACCATTCTAATAGATTGTATGCAAGCTTTGTTGTTAAGTGTCAAGTGTTAGTGAATGACATTAAAGCACTTCTTGCTGGGCGATTTAGTATTCAATTGTTGTAATTCACTATCAGATAGTGCAAGAGGTTCACATGTTAGCGAATGTCTCCCTCTCAAACTTATAATATTCCTTTATTTTATTTAGCCTACAAAAAAAATCTCAACTTTTGTTCTTTTTTATGCCTTTTATTTTGCAAGACCAAAGAGGAATATTGTTAGCAAAAGGAGCAATAGATTGATAATTGTTGAAAATGTGAAGGTCCTAGTCACAAGTGATGTAACAAAAAAAAAACTTCAGCCATTTTTTGGCCAATAGTTATTTGTTTTTCTAACCTCTGCATATATAATAATACATGTAGCACTACTGTTCTTTACCAACAATGTTATACATAATTTATATGATGTTATACATAAACATATAAATGTCATTTGAATGTCAATAATATATTTTTAAGAATTTGTCCTGAGCCAATTAAAAGAATAATTAAAAATACTTTTTTATTTGCAAAAAATGTTTCAAACGTACGTCTCAAAATTCTTTAAAGTTAATTAATGCTTTACTTGATGTACAACTCAGATAAATAATCAATGCATATGAGAATGAATACTTCTGATGCACCTGAAAAAATCTTAGTTAGCCGATCCAACCCTAAAATTAATTAAAAAAGAAAAGATAAATAAGATAGGCTGTACGCTTGTTTTGGCTTATGTAAGACATTGTCTGTGTTATCCCTTCAATGAAATTCTCTCTTTTTTTGGTTTCTTTTTTACCAAGGAGGTCTCGAATTAAAGATTGGTAGTCAAATGTTACATGGAAAATATTGAAGGTTTTTTGATAATGGGAAAAGCTTTCAAGGGTTAAAAACTAGTTTTTTGCCCTATACTCCTATGCTGACATTGTGCTTTCCATTCAAGATAACGAGTTGCATCCATAAAATGGTCAAGATGAACCATTTTAATGAGGTTAAAGGTGCGCTACGAACAACAAGAAAAAGTCAAGGTCAGGCGAGGAATAATAATTAAATATTAGGATTCAAATGTTAATTAATACCTGATCTACCTAACGTTAATTTTAATGGCAGCCTTCATTTTTTTTTTTTTTTGCTAATCTCGATGTTCATAACCTAATAGGTTAGACAAAGGTTTTAAATATCATACCGGAAGCTGTACTGTTTTTCTAATGGTATGGTATGATTTGAGGTACCGGGATTGTCTCAGTGGTATGTCTCGGATGTACCAGTCTATAATAAATTTTATACATATATATATAAATCACACACACACACATATATAAATTTGTGGGCATTAAAATTTTTATTAAAAAAATAAGTTGCAAAGCAATTACTGGTCATGCACATATATAAAGTCTTGAAGAAAATGGCTAATTCTAACTTTTTCTATAAATTTTTTTAGGGCCATATCAAATTGACCAAAATGATGGCTGCATAACTAAAACAAAACTAGTTTCACTTTCACTCACAAATTCACAATTCACGGTAATAACATTTCAACCAATTAAATACAAATCAATTACATTAAACAAACCTTCAATCAAAAAACCATGTTGTTGCCTCTTGTAAGCTGAAATTGAAAACAGCAAAATGTAAATTATTTGGAAATTTAGGTTTCTTAGGTTTTTTTTAATTTATTTTTTTACTTTTCTTAAGGCACGTACCGTATGAGAACCGAAACAACCAAGTCACCGGTACGCCGAGATGCCTGGTACAAACCTGCACAGACCAGTATTCAATCCGAGACGTTTCCAAGCCATACCATTCCGTTTTCTCTCCGGTACCGGTACATACTGGCAATACCGGCCGGTACGGTTTGGTACGGAATTAAAAACCATGGGTTAGACAATTTCATACTCCAATTCTAACCCTTCCCTCATCTAAAGATATTTTTATACTGGGAAATCGCATGAGACTTTGAATCATTAACTTCACAAAATCTTAATTGAATAGTGCTTTGGCATTATTTTATTAACTTAAGGGTGTGTTCAAACATAAATTTTTCTAAAAATATGATATTCATTTGTATATATAGTGGAAGGCAATTTTTTATAAAAATTAAGTAAGGATTGTTTCATAATTTTTATTTTTCTCTAAGCCAGATAAAAAGGACTTCATAAAATTTATTTATTTTCTAAAAGAAATTCAAGGGATTGTAAAGTAATTATTGTGTAGATAGATTATTAAATTTCAAATTGATTCTAAACAGAAAAAAATAAAAAATAATGCATTATTAATGGTATAAGTCATAAGATGAGCAAAACCTTGTGGGTTTTGACGGTAGAAGTACGTACATGTTGTTTATGGAGTGCTCTTGGGGACTTTCCAAAAGGTTCATTCGTCAATCCAAGAAGAGTTGATCTTTCTTCCTGGTTTCTTGAAAGTACATTAAAAAAAATAAAAATGTATAGTAGAAGTCTAACTATGGTTGTTAAAAGTTCCTGTGAAAAAAAAAACTTATAAGCGTTAAAAAAAATTATTATGTTAAAAAAATATTAATTCTGTGTTTCGTGGTAAATGTGTTTGAGTATACGTAAGTTTGGGAATATCGAATTAATAGGAGGCTAACATTTCTAGTACGGATCGTTCTACAATGCCCTCCGAGGCGCCGCCTGATTGCAATTAATTCACCTCCAAAGTGCTGCCTATATTCTGCCAAGTAAGTTAATCTCATTCAATTCAATCCAACTCTCAGCCGCAATTTTGATTAAAGAGATAGGGGGAAGAAAGAGAGAGAAGAAAGAAAAAGAAGAAAATGATAAGGGAGGAAAGTGGGAAAAGTTAGTAATCTCACTTCCCACCTCATGTGAGAATTCAATGATTTTTGCTTTTGGTGGCAATATTTAAATTTTTTTTTTAGTAGAATTTTGGTTAATATATCAGATTCATTTTATTAGTATAGATCTTCTCAAGCTATTATAGTTTCATTTTTAATGCACTCCTTATCTAGTAATATCTCACATCAATATGCTTTGATCGGAATGAAAAGCTGAATATTTACTAAAATGAATTGTGTTTTGACTATCCCAGAACAACTGATACTTGTCTTGATAAAAATCAAGTTCTTTTAAAAACTTTTTCATCCATAGCAATTCCTTACAAGCTTTCATTACTGCAATAAACTTTATTTCAGTTGTTGAAAAAACAACACATTTCTGTAATCTTTACTACCATGACACAGCTCCCCCTACAAATATAATCAGGTAACCCGATGTAAACTTTCTTGAGTCAACATTGCCAGCCATATTTGCATATGTGTAGCCAATTAACACAAGCTTTGCATTTCCAAAACATAAGCACATTTTGGAAGTACCACAAAGATACCTAAAAATCTATTTAACTGCAGCCTAATGTTCCTTACGATGATTTGAAAGGAACCTACTTACTACACTAATTGAGTAAACAATATTTGGTCACGTACATACCATGATATACATCAAACTTCCAACTACTGATTCAAATAAAACTTTTTTCATTTCTTCCTTCTCTTTCTTTGTAGAAAGGCATTATTTTGAATTTAATCTAAAATGATTAGCAAAAGGATAACTAACTGCTTTAGCCTTGTTCATATTAAACCTCTGAAGTACCTTCTCAATGTACTTCTCCTGTGATAGCCATAATTTCTTGGCTCTCCTATCTCTTGTTATCTTCATGCCAATAATTTGCTTTGCTGACCCGAAGTCTTTTATAGCAAAAGACTTACTTAACTACTTCTTCAAGATATTGATTCTAGAAATATTCTGGCCAACAATCAACACACCATCCACATAGAGCAGTAGAATAATGAAATTATCATCAGAGAATTTCCACGTAAACACACAATGATCTAAAGTAGTCTTCTTGTAGCCTTGCTCCCCGATAACTAACTCATATTTCTTATACCACTGCCTGAGTGCCCGCTTCAAACCATATAAGCTTTTCTTTAGCTTGCAATCATAGTCTCATTTTCCTTTTACTTTGTAACCCTCTGGCTGCTCCATGTATATTTCTTCTCCAAGTCACCATATAGGAAGAAAGTTTTCACATCCATCTGCTCAATTTCTAAGTCGAGACTTGCTGTTAGTCCCAGAACTGTATGGATGAATGTCATTTTCACCACTGGTGAAAAAATCTCATTAAAGTCAATACCTTTCCTTTGGCTAAAACCTTTAAAAACTAATCTGGCTTTGAACTGTGGTTGTGAATTGGATTCTTCAAGCTTGATTCTATATACCCATTTATTTTTCGAAGTTCTTTTGCCCTTTGGCAACTTCACTAGCTCAAATGTTTTGTTCTCATGCAAGGTTCTCATTTCTTCTTGTACGGTGTCAATCTACTTTTCCTTTTGTTCATCATCCATAGGTTCATCAAAGCTTTTTGGTTCTTCCCCATCAGTCAATAGCACATATTCATTTTTAATATATCTAGTAAAGCATTATTTGACTTTATTGGAACTATTTAAAATTGGAGAACCCACAGGTGCTGGTGGTTGTTGATGAACATCATCATCATAAGCATTACCTGGTTCATTATCAATGGGAGCATTATGATCACCTTCACCTAGTTGATCATTTTGTATGTCATCTCCAACCTGCCTTTATATTATTGTTGGAGGAATCAGCTGTAGGTCTGTTGAACTACCATCGGATCTTGAAGCATTATTCTTAGCTTTTTCAATATCTTTAATGGTTTGATCTTCAACAAGTACAACATCATGGCTTCTGACAAGTCTCTTCGTGGCTGGATCATAAAATCATAGCCAAATTAATCTTTGCTATAGCCAATAAACACACACTGTCGTGTCTTAACATCAAGTTTAGACCTCTCATCTTTTGGGATATGCACATAGGCTTTGCAGCCAAACACTCTCAGATGGTCATAAGGGACATCTTTTCCTGACTATACTTTTTCTCGAACATCATACTGTAGAGAGATAAATGGTGAAAGATTCAACACGTGAGCAACTACTAGCAATGCTTTACGCCAAAACATCTGAAGTAATTTTTCATGTGAAAGTAAGCATCTCACTCTCTCCGTCAAAGTCTTGTTCATCCTCTCAGCTAAACCATTTAAATGAGGTGTCTTAGGAGATGTTGTCTGATGTCGAATGTCATGCTCTTTGTAGTAGGCATTACAGGGTCCAATGTACTCTCCAGCATTATCTATTCGTATACATTTCATCTTCTTGCCGATTTGTCTTTCAACTAGGGTTAAAAATTTCTTGAAAACTTCTAACGCATGATCTTTTGACTTCAGAGTATATACCCATGTCTTTCAAGAATGATCATCAATGAAAGTCACAAAGTATCGAGTACCACTAAGTGACTTCGGCATTGGCCCACACAGATCTGTGTGTACCAAATGCAACACATTCTTTCTTCTGGAAGGGAGAAACTCTTGAAAAACACTCTATTTTACTTTCCTGCCAGACAATCAGGACATTTTTTTCAAACGGACCTGATTCAATCCAGGTAACATCTTCTTTTTGGCATGACGGGTCATGCTTTTATCACTCACGCGTCCCAGTCGTTTACGCCATAACTTCACTATACTGTCATTCTCCACTGCATTCACAGCATCCTAGGAGAGTTTTGCCTGCATCGTGTACAATTTTAAGTTTTTTGTTCCTCTGGCCACCACCAGGGTTCCTTTTGTCAGCTTCTATTGACCATTAAAGTAGGTGTTGCAAGAACCTTTATCATTAAGTTTACCTGTTGAAATTAAATTCAGGTGCAAATCTGGAACATGTCTGACATCCTTTAGGACTAACTGTGTACCATTCTAAGTCTCCAAAAAAACATCTCCTTTGCCCACAACTTGTGTAAGACCTTTATTTCCCATTCTTACAATACCAAAATTGCTAGGTGTGTAAGATGAGAAGGATTCTTTTTTAGAAGAGACATGAATGGTAGCACCACTGTCAATCACCCAGTTTGTCTCACGGGTTGCAAGATTGACAATATCATCATCATGGACAATGTTGAACTCATTAGTAACATTTGCTTGATCATCATCACTATTGTCATCTTTTTTCGGTCATTTGCCTTTCTTCTGGTCTTGCCTAAATTTTTTGCATAGCTTCTTGATATGCCTTTTTTTCCTACAGTAATGACATTCAATGTTTGCATATTTGTTTGATCTTCCTCTACTCTTATCTCTTGGCTTTAGCCCCCTAGTTTCACTTCCCCCTCTAGAATCTGCTACAGGGAGGTCTGATTGTGATGAAAAAGATCTTCGTGATTTTCATTTCATCTCTTCGTTTAGGATTTCACTTTTGAAGAACTTCACATTTATTGCACCATTTGGTACAGAATTTGTAAGTGAAAATCTCAAAGTCTCCCAAGAATTTGGCAAGAAGGCCAATATTATAAGAGCGAGTACCTCGTTATCAAACTTTATGCCCATTATGGATAACTGTTCCACGATTTCTTACAAATTGTTTAGATGATCTACCATGTATTAAACTTCTCGGTATTTTACCTGAAACAATCTTGTCAGATAAAATAATTTATTGCTGTTGGTTTTTTAAGCATACAACGCTTCAAGCTTATTTCACAGTGTCCGCACATGAGTTTCTGTAAATATATGATTGTAAACATTATCTTTGACAAATTGTCAGATGAAACCACATACTTGCTCATGCTCGAATGCTCAGTCCTCTGGTTTGGTTGTACCAAAAAAAGGGGCAAATGCATCTGTGTCACATACAAGAGATCCTTCATCTTGCTTCTCTATATGTGGTAGCTCGAGCTATTCAAACTAATCATCTTGTTGGTTTTGGCCTCCATGATAATAATAAATACTTATTATTAAGCAAAAATGGTGAATAATCTAACTTATTTTATGATGTGGAGGACTCATGTTTCAGTGGCAATCATTGAGCATACAATAAGTAGACATAAACACCAAGTCATGCTCTGATACTGGTTGTTGGGATCACGCAGCTGGTAATAACTTTGAGAGCAAGATAATTAATAAAAATGAAACAAAAAATTTAACGTAGTTCACCCTTAATTTAGGACTATGCCCATAGGACAAACTCTGAGATTTTCTTCTGTTATAAAAATAGTAGGCTTGTAGAGATAGAATCTTCTCTAGATAAAAAATTCTAGATGTACGAAATAAACCTAAAATAATGACACTTAAGTGTTTCCCAAACACAAAATATATATATATATTACTATTTTATCACTCCCTAAAAAATAAATCTCTCTTTCATAATTTTCTTTAGAACAATTTTGCTTTGATTTTTCTATTTTTAAGCTTTGTTGCTCTTCGCTTCTCACTTTGAAACGGTGGAACTATGTGGCCTCTTATAGGCTGAAGCACCACCTGATTGCAATTAATTCACCTCCTAACTGTTCCGTGTATTCTGCCAAGTTAATTTATTCAATTCAACCCAACTCCTAGCCACAATTTTGATTAAAGCGATACGGGAAGAAAGAGAAAGAAGAAAAAAAAGAAGAAAAGGACAAGGGGAACCCACAAAGGTGGGAAAAGTCAACACAGTTGATGCGCTAATGGCCTAACAAACCCAAAAGGATGACTTAATGGCTTCAATGTTCTCTCTAGGCCGTCAGCAGCAATCCAAACCGGCCGGCCTATCTTCCTGACCTGAAATGTCCTTCAATGGATTCTAAGTTACTTTTGCTCGATGTCGTTTCCTGAACACAAGTAGAGAAGAGAAGTTTGCATCTAGAATCTAAAACATTATTTTCTACACATGAATTCTAAACTACTTTAGCTTGGCTCCGTTGTAGCCATCTTCTTATTCTCCGTTGCTATGGCGTCTGATCCTTCTGCTTTTCAAGATTTCTGCGTCACTAATCGAACCAATACTCAAGTTGAGCTCAAAATTTTCTTATCTCATTAATTTAATTAATAATTGATGAATATATATATATATAATCAATTTGGCAGTTGCAGTAAATGGCTTCCCCTGCAAGGCACCGGGATAGGTTGTGGCAGAGGATTTCTTTTTCACAGGGCTTCACTTGGTAGGAAACACAAGCAATGCGGTTGGCTCCAAGGTGACCCCAGTGAATGTAGTTCACTTGAACACTTTAGGCATCTCCCTGGTCCACATCTCAAGCCTCCCCACACCCACCCACGAGGCACTGAAATTTTGACAGCACTAGAGGGCACCCTTGAAGTCGGATTCATCACTTCCAACCTCAAAAACCGGTTCGTCATGAAGGTGTTGAGAAAGGGTGACTTGTTTGTTTCCCCTATGGGGCTATTGAGGAACAACAAGTATGTTAACATTGTGGCTACTACGGCTCTTAGCAGCCAAAAAACTAGAGTTATTACTATTGTGAACGCTGTGTTTGGGTCTAACTCCCATATTTGAGTGATATTATAGTCACGGCATTCCAACTGGACAAGAATGTGATCACAACCATGCAATCCAAGTTCTAGATCCAGCAAAATAAAACATGCGGATTTCAAACCCTTCTTTAACTCAATTAAATTCTGTGACATGTCTAGGTAATTTGTTTTGTTCTCCTATTCATTTTGGTGTATGTGATAAGCTTATATTTATTATATTTATGTCTTTCATATTTAGTATGTTTTAATATATTTTGAATCTTAAATATATATTTTGAGTATGTTTTATAGCTTAGAGTATATCTGGACTCAATTGATTAAGAGTGGATTTAATTTTCCATTTTACAAGTTTTAATTTAGTTGTATTCTTTCGGGATTTTTACAGATTGGTGATGCTCCGGTAGAAAAATCATATCTTGAGTTACAGTAATCGGAATCAAGTGATTCTTGATTCATTGGAAAGCTAACATTTGGAGCTACAAATCCTATGCAGACCATGAACCCAATTTGCACGTTAAGAGAGTCAAATTCAGCTTCAAAATCGCGATTTACGAGTCATCACTAATTCAGAAGCAGTTACGGTATTTTGGGCATATCTTTGGCTGTAGATGTCCATTTCATATGATTCAAATTTCATTTTTGAAGCTAAGAAAGAGCTCTACAACTTTAATGCTTTGAGTTTTGAGAAATAATGAATGCATTAAGGTCAAATCTCCGCTTAAAGTTGCTATTATTGTTCTGGAGCATTGCTTGGTTGACAACTTGGAAAACTTTTAGTTAGTTTGAATCTTTTTATTTGTTTAGGGTAATTTTGTAATAATATAGGAAGTTTAGGAAATTTTTTGGATTTAACCACATTAGGTTAATTATATTAAAGGAACCAAAGGCTGCCGCCAGACCCATGCTCTCTCCTCTCGCAGGGGGCTCTTCCCCAACTCTCTTTGTCTCTTTTCTTGTTTTTTTTAGTGTTTTTCTTTATTCTTGGTTGAAGGAAACTGACGCCCCAAATTCTTCAGCACTGTAAGATCAAAGTTATTTTTATTCATTCAATTAATATTTTAAGTATTTGATGTTCTTCTATGATTAATTTCATGATTGTTTCGTTTATATGCTAGGAGGCCTAGTAGTTGTTATTTGAATTCAATCTACTGCTGGGTTAAAAATCAAATCCGTAATTGTTTGATTTCTTTAACCTGTGAGGCAACTGAGGTTTAGTGATTTGCTGCGTTAGAAATCATCAGCTCTTAGGAAAAACATTCAACTAAATTAAATGCAGCTACTTGTGTTTGTGTTATTTAGTTTCATCGATTTCTCTAATTTTTAATGCAATTGTTAAATTAAATCAAAGCTCTTATCTTAGGTTGTTTAGCAGTTAGGGTTAATTAGATCGTTTGTTTTCTAATTAACTACGACTAAGGAGAGGTAGGAAGATAGTTCCAACAATGAATATTCAAAATCTTGATTGATCTATCTATGCATCGATGATCAGTTGTAGGAATTCGGTAGTGGATGTTGACTGATGCCAAGGTTGGAATTCTTGATTGTTTTGTTGGCTTCTTACTTAATAGGTTTCTTAATTTTTGTTCTCTGATCATTTTTTTTATTTTATTTCATATTTTTCATTGCAAACAATCTCCCCAATCTTTTATTTCAATTTTCTGTTAAGAAGCTTTTAGAGAAAGAATTTCCCTTGGGATTCGACCTATTTTTCACTACTATATTATAAATTTATTTATTCTGAGTTGTTAGTGATACCAGAATTATTTTTTGCGGTTTCGACGATCGACCAGTATGATTGTTTTGTATTTGTACCTTAAAGCAAATAAAGACCATATATAATATCTTTTATTGTACTTATAACTGTGAGGAACAGAAATATTCAAAAGTAGCACTAATGCTAGTTCTGAGAGCTTGTTCACACTAGTGGTAAGCAAAACCATTATTTGGGCAGAGAAGTAAACTAATGTTCAAGGCGTAGTGGCAAGCACCATTCTACTGCCACCTTGCCCATTTTAATGCCATTGCCAAGTGTAGCTGATCACTTATGTTTTCCATGAAGTGAAAAAATCCAATTCTTGCTGATGTATTCAGAGCAAGTGCACAAAAAACTGCCCAAAAAGCCATAACAAATCTAGTTGCAGCCCCACTGTAAAACCGTATAGTTCCAAACCATTCATCTTTGCTACTGCCATGTTTTGCTTTTTTTTAAGGCGAATCGGAACCACTTCTAGGGCACTTGTTTGGCAAGGGAAGCCCATAGAGCTTGGGGTTGCCTGCATATGAAGTGGCATCAAAACTTTGCAGCTGTGTGCCTATTGGAATCTCTCTTGAAAAGCTGTTGTTTGACAAGTCCAGCACACTTAGATAGCTTAATTAGCCAAGCTATAGGGGATTTCTCCGCAAAAGCGCTTTGCTGACAAATCCAATGATTTTACCAGCTCTAATTGCCCGATGTCTTCAGGAATTCTTTTAGTTAACATATTTCCTGACAAATTCGGTGCACCTAACCCAACAAGGCTCATTATTTCCCCAGGGATACTTCCACTCAATGCATTTCTGGATAAGTCAATCGTCTTTGGTATCTGGAGATTTTCTTTGTACTCCTGGATCACACCTTTCTACATGACTTGTGATGAATATTCATAAACAGGCGCAAATCTGATGGCATAATTCCCATCAACAAACAAGTAGGTATCAGGATTTGTGTACCATAATGATTCCCAAAAACTGTAGCCATCACTGTCGGTTAGGGCAGTTAAACTATTGACACAATGCCAGAGATGTTGTTGGATGAAAGATCCAGTAATTGCGGAGACTTCAAATGACAAAGTGCCTTAGGTATCTGACCATCGAATCTATTACCTCGTAAACTTAACACAAAAAGACGAGCCAAATTCTGCCCTAACCACGAAGGAACAGGTCCTGTTAGCTTATTTTCTCCAACATCTAACACATCTAGTCTGCGGCAGTTCTTCAAGGATAAGAGCAATCTTCCGGAGAAGCTATTGTTTCTTAGAGTTAGTGATGTAAGTTGGTCCAGCCAACCTATTGAGTCCGCTATCATCCCATAGAAATTGTTGCCCCCCAGATTAACAACAACTAGATTTCTCATGTTCATCCAACACTCAGGAAGCCAACCTGGTAACAAATTGTTAGAGAGATCAAGGTAACTAAAGATAGTATTATCGTTAGCTGTAGTACACAAGAGTGTCAAATTCCCATGAAAAGTATTGTTGGATAAATTCAAAACTGTTGCATTGGACAGAAACTGAGGGATGGAACCATAGAACAGGTTCGAGCTCAGATCAAATGCAGGCTTATACGCAAATATGTTCCTTAAGTTTGGCACTTCTCCACTCAAACGGTTGTGTGACATGTTCAGGTACATTAATTTATGAGAAAGATTATTCCAGAACCAGCTTGGGACTACATCTAAGATATCCGAATCAGAGATATCAAGCATTGAGAAATTAGTTTGACTCCTCAAACAGCTGGGAAACCGAGGGCCTAATTTGCAAGACCTCAAATTGAGAGAAATCGGTTGGAATGGCGGAGTGGAATATGAGCTCAAGTTCAAACCTAGAGACTTTAATGACAAGTCAAGTTCTAGCCGATTGAACATATTATGAAAATGGAGCTCAATTATCTCTCCTACCAGATGATTTGACTGAAGACGTAGAACCCGAAGGATTGCTAGCTCTCCGATGCTTACTGGGACGGTCCCTCTAAAATTATTCCTAGCCAAATCCAGAATAACTATTTGAGAAGTTGGCACAGAAGTACAATCTGATGAGAAGCCTTCCAGCAGGTTATCATTGAGACACAATTTTCTCAGGGCTGTAAATATTGTGATATTTGGTAATGGACCTTTTAGCTTGTTAAAACTCAAGTTTATGATTTGCAATGAAGTCTTAGCACATCCTGCAAGGCTATTTAGAGCACCATGAATCAGCTCACTTATATTGTTATAAGAAACATCCAAAGTTCGTAAGTTGTAGAGACTGCCCATTGATTTTGGAATTAGACCCTCAAGATCATGATTTGTTGAAAAATCCAAATGTTGGAGAGAATTCATATTGGCAAATGAATAAGTAATTAGCCTGTTCAATTGGAGGTCGTAGAGATACAATTCTCTCATGGATGTAAATATTGTCATACTTGGTATTGCGCCCGTTAGAATGTTTCTGCTCAAGTTTATGATTTGCAATGAAGTTCTAGCAAATCCTGCAAGGCTTTCTAGAGCACTCTGCAGCGGTTCAGCCATAATGTTCCAAGAAATATCCAAAATAATACCTTTATGGAGGATAATTGAGTTCTTATGCACTTTTTAGAGTACTTAGGCTAAAAAGAACAGAAAATTAGCAAAAAAAAAAAAAAACCTTTTTACAAGAATTATTTCAAAAATGTTTTTTCCATCCTTTTAAAAAAGAAATCTTTAATAAGTATACAATTCGGGTAAATTAATCACTTTATATAAAACTAAATGCATTTAATGTATTATTAATAATCTCACGAACTCACATGTAACTTAAAATTGTAAATATTAGCTGCCAATGTATTTAAATTTGTTTATGTAAATATAATAAGTATTTGTACTGTGCCTGTGTGCAACTCTCGTGGATGCTACTATGTTTCTTCTTTATGTTTCATTTTTCAGAGTAATTCTTTATGATTCATTTTTAAAATAATGAACTAACAAATTAAGAAAGCTAATGATGAAAAAAATGAAACTCGATCTTTTTTTGAAATATCCAAAGGAATATACTCAACCACTTTTAATTAGGGAATGTTCACTTAAACCGTATACTATTGCATTAGAACTTTTAATAATTCATTTCTAAAACAAATAAACAAATGAGGATTTATGATTAATGCAATCCAATGTGATCAAATAGATGTTCTAGATTAATCTATAATTAGATTGAATTTTTAGAATTTAATCTAATAGCTATTTTCATTGTTCAGAAAAACCCAAATTTAACTAGTGATCAACTAGTTAGTGAACAGTTGCAGGCATGGACCATGATAATGCTACATTATTATTATTAGAAGCAAGACTAATGTATGGACAAGCTAACAATTTTTATTTAACGGCTAAAACAAATTTTATTAAAAAATTACTAACTTCTTAAGTTTATTAAGATAAGTTGTCGAAAGGATCTGCTCAATACAAAAGCAAGCCATGGAGCATCTCCAATAGTTTCCTCATTTTGTAGTTTTTCGCCATTTTAGGGAATATGAAGTCATTTTTCACTCTAGCAACTTCCCTATCCTATTTTCTAAAATAGAGAATGAGATGAAAGAGAAGGTCTTATTCTCTATTTCTGTGGAAACTCCAAAAAAAATTTTGGAATAAAAAATAATACTCCCCTTGTCTCGTAAATGTTGTCTCATTTACTATTCATAACAATTAATTCATAATTTTCTTTTTTTCAAAATTTTTTATAAAAGTATAAAATTTTTATATGAAAATAGTGCCTTAAAAACTCTATTTAATAAATATAATTTTTTAAAAAATTATTGTATAAATTAATATGAATATATTTAAGTCAAACTTTAGTTAAAAAACTTAAAATGGTAATTTTTTGTGAAACGGAGGTAGTAAATTTTTACGTTTTGCACAATATTTAATTATACAACAACTAATTCATATTTTCATTTCTTTCAAAATTTCTTATAGAAATATAAAAAAATTTATGAAAATGGAACCTTAAAGACTCTATTTTATAAATATAATTTTTTAAAAATTTTTTATAATATAAATATATTTAAGTCAAATTTTAGTAAAAAAAAAAAGATAAAAGAGTCATTCTTTGTACGACAGAGGGGGTAATTTTTTACATTTTCAACAACATTTTGTTATACAATAATTAAATAAGTCATTAATTTTAATTTTATTTAAATCCATAGTATTTAATTTTTATGTAATAAATACAAAATTTGACAAAATAGGGAAGCTGTTGGAGTTAGAGTAAAAAAATTATGAAGATTTTACTTTTTATTTTCCCATCTTATAGAAATTTTGGAAAAACTGTCGAGATGTTCATCAAACTCGAATTATTTCTTTATAAAGTGTTCCTTTTTTTTTATGCTGGGCTTATAGTATATGCATATAGGAATGTTGAGCCTCAGTGGGTTCTTTAAAGCCCAAGTTGACAGACAAATTGAAAAACATAAGCAAGCCGAAGTAATTTAATTTTAAATATTTGAAACCCATATTATTTTTCTCAAGCAAGTATGGTTGAGCCATTCTATACTTGACCCAATTCTATCTTTGACATAGTATAATTGAGGACAAGAAGAATAACCCTCCCTTCCTCCTCCTCTTCTCCCTCTCTCACACACACACACTGCCATTTTTTGATTAAAGTTCGCCATTTTTTGGGATTTTGTAGTAACACCTCCGCATATTTGAATTTTACGATGGTTGCATTGCTGCTAGTATGAATTTTTAGGTGGCGGCAGCACCATGCCAGAGAATTTTTTTTTCCCAGACTTAAAATTTTTTTACAACGGTTAATTCCTATTTTCATCCTATTTTTTTTCTCTAAAGTCATTTTTTAAGAAAAAATCAACATTTTCTCATAGATCATGCTTCAAAAGTTCAAGCCAACTTAAATTTTTCTCAGAAGTTTTATTTGCTTACATTATTTTGATCCTCTGATTCTCCTCTTTACATTATACTAAAGGCATGTGTTTAAAATCCTAATTGATTCTTCTTAATCCATTTAAAAAATTTTAAAACCTTATTTTTTTTTCCAGTTTTTAGATCATGGCCTCATTTTCTAGCTTGGTTTCTTTAAAAAGTATTGTTGTCATAATGGATAAGAGTCGAACGGCTCCATCAACAATAGGTTGCCCACCGTTGTGACGGCACGTGATTGTCACATGCATCTGTTGGTGGAATGGAATCAATGAATAAGGTACCTTATCCATTGCAAAAAAATTGTGGTACTTTACCTGCCTAGCTTTGCTACACTTAGGGATCGACAATAAACAATGAAAAGTCTTTGATCTTTTATCATTGATAGGGCTTGGAAGCATGTTTCTAACAAAGGTGTATCAGCTTAGGCCTGTAAGTCATTTGATGAAAGCATGGTACAACTATTTGGTTGTAGACCTATACACCGATCATCAACTTTAGCCATAGAGTTACAGGTTATCTATATTGTGCTTGCCTTTGCTCAAAACTAGCAATTAAGGAACATCATTATTTTAACAGATTGTGTTCAAGCTTTCCTCAGTATTACAAATGGAGATTACTTTGTTGTTGAGTGTCAAGTGTTGATGAATGACATTAAGTCACTTCTAGTTGGGTCATGTTGTATTTTCATTGTTGTAGTTCACCATCAGATCGTGCAAGAGGCTCATATGTTAGTGAATGTCACTCTCTCAAACTTATAATATTCCTTTATTTTATTCAGCCTAAAAAAAATTCCAACTCTTAATCTTTTTTATGCCTTCTATTTAGCGAGACCAAAGAGGAATTATTAAGAGGTGGAACAACAGATTGATAATTGTTGAAAATGTGAAGGTCCTGGTCATGAGTGATGTAACAAAAAAACCTTCAGCAATTTTTGTGCAATAGGTATTTATTTTTCTAGCCTCAGTGTATATATAATAATGCATGTAGCACTGCTGTTCTTTATCAATGATGTTATACATATAAATGATTATATGATGTTATACATCAATATATCAATGTCATTTGAATGTCAATAATATATTTTTATGAATTTATCCTTAACCAATTAAAAGAATAATTAAAAATACTTTTTTATTTACAAAAAATGTTTCAAATGTACTTCTCAAACTTGTTTAAAGTTAATTAATGCTTTACTTGATGTACAATTCAGATAAATAATTAATGCATATGAGAATAAATACTTTTGATGTACCTAAAAAAAATCTTAATTTGCCAATCCAATCCTAAAATTAATTAAAAAATAAAAGATAAATATGATAGGTCGTATACTTGTTTTTGGCTTACGTAAGACATTTTCTTCGTTATCCCTTCAATAAAATTTTCTCTTTTTTTTTTCTTTTACCAATGAGGTCTCAAATTAAAGATTGGAGGTCGAACATTACATGGAAAATATTTAAGGTTTTTTGACAATAGGAAAAGTATTCAAGGGTTAAAAACTATTTTTTTCCCCTTATAATTATATGCTAACATTTTGCTTTTCATCTAAGATAACGAGTTTCATCCATAAAATGCCCAAGACAGAACATTTTAATGAGGTTAGAGGTGCGCTACAAACAAAAAAAAAAGTTAGGGTTAGGAGAGAAATAATAATTAAATAATAGGATCCAAGCTAGCGTTAATTAATACCTTATCTACCTAACGTTAATTTTCATGGCAGCCTCCATATTTTTTTTGTTAATCTTGATGTTCATAACCTGATAGGTTAGACAATAATTTCATACTCCAATTCTAAGCCTTCCCTCGTCTAAAGATATTTTTATACTGGGAAATCGCATGAGACTTTGAATCATTAACTTCACAAAATCTCAATTGAATAGTGCTTTGGCATTATTTTATTCACTTAGGGTGTGTTCAAACATAAATTTTTCTAAAATATGATATTCATGTGTATATATAGTGGAAGGCAATTTTTTACAAAAATTAAGTAAGGATTGTTTCATGATTTTTATTTTTCTTTAAGCTAGATAAAAAGGATTTCATAAAATTTATTTATTTTCTAAAAAAATTTTAAGTGATTGTAAAGTAATTATTGTGTAGATAGATTATTAAATTTCAAATTGATTCTAAACAGAAAAGAAATAAAAAATAATGCATTATTAATGGTGTAAGTCATAAGATGAGCAAAACCTTGTGGGCTTTGACAGTAGATGTACATGTTGTTTATGGAGTGCTCTTGTGGGCTTTCCAAATCAAGGTTCATTCATCAATCCAAAAAGAGTATACCCTTCTTCCTAATTTATCTTGTTACTTGAAAGTACTTCCTCCGTCTCAATTTAATTGAAACGTTTCTTTGGGCACGGAGATTAAAATATTTGTGTAATGAGAGTTTAAATAATACTTATTTAATGAATTCTAAGCTACTTTTGCTCGGTGCTTTTTCCTGAACACAAGTAGAGAAGAGAAGTTTGCATCTGGAATCTAAAACATTATTTGCTACACATGGATTCTAAGCTACTTTTGCTCGGCGCCGTCGTAGCCATCTTCTTATTCTCCATTGCTATGGCGTCTGATCCTTCTCCTCTTCAAGATTTCTGCGTCGCTGATCAAACCAATACTCAAGGTGAGCACAAAATTTTCTTATTTCAGCTGTTTAATTAATAGTTGATGATATTTGACGGTTCTGGAGGACACCCTTGAGGTTGGCTTCATCACTTCCAACCCCAAAAACCGGTTCATCATGAAGGTGTTGAGAAAGGGTGATGTGTTTGTGTCCCCTTTAGGGCTATTGAGGAACATTGGGTATGTTAACATTGTGACTATCGAGGCTCTTAGCAGCCAAAACCTTGGAGTTATTACCATTGTGGACGCTGTGTTTGGGTCTAACCCCCGTATTTCAAGTGATATTCTGGTCAAGACATTACAACTGGCCATGTAACCCAATGTAATCGCTGCCATGCAATCCAAGTTCTAGATCCAGCAAAAAAAAAAAAAAACATGTGTAGATGACAAGCCCTTCTTTAACCCAAACTGAATTCTGTGACATGTCCATGTAATTTGTTTTGTTCTCCTATTCATTTTGATGTATTATTATTTCGTACTTGTACCTTAAAGACAAATAAAGACCACATATAATATCTTTTATTGTGCCCATAACTGTGAGGAGCAAAAATATTCAAAACTAATGCTAGTTTTGAAAGCTTGTTCACACTAGTAGTAAACATAACCATTATTTGGGTAGAAAAGTAAACTAATGCTCAAGGCATAGTGGCAAGCACCATTCTACTGCCGCCTTACCTATTTTAATGCCATTGCCAAGTATAGCCAATCACTCATGTTTTCCATAAAGCGAAAAAATCTAACTCTTGTTGATGTATTTAGAGCAAGTGCACCAAATGTTGCCCAGAAACCAACAACAAATCCAGTTGCTGCTCCGCTGTAAAACCATATAGTCTCAAACCATTCATCTTTGCTACTGCCATGTTTTGCCCTTTCTGAAGGCGAATTGGAGACACTTCCAGGGCACTTGTTCGGCAAAGGAGGTCCACAGAGCTTGGGGTTGCCTGCATATGAAGTGGCATCAAAACTCTGCAGCTGTGTGCTTGTTGGAATATCTCCTGAAAGCCTGTTGTTTGACAGGTTCAGCACACTCAGATAGCTTAAATTAGCTAGGCTGTATGGGATTTCTCCGCCAAGGCGATTTGCTGACAGATCCAATGATTCTACCAACTCTAATTGCCCGATGTCCCTAGGAATTCTTCCAGTTAACATATTGCTTGACAAATTCAATGCACGTAACCCAACAAGGCTCATCATTTCCCTAGGGATGCTGCCACTCAATATGTTTCTGGACAGGTCTATCATCTTTAGTAACCGGAGATTTTGTTTGTACTCCTGTTTCCCACCTTTCCATATGACTTGTGATGAGTATTCAAAAAAAGCTAAATCGAGAGTATAATTCCCATCACTAAAATCAGGGTACAAATACCATAATTCCCAGAGAATGTCGCCACCACTTTCGGTCAGGGCAGTTAAATTATTGACACAAAGTGGAATGGTACCAGAGATGTTGTTGGATGAAAGATCCAATAATTGTAGAGACTTCAAATAACAAAGCGTCTTAGGTATCTGACCGTCGAATCTATTATCTCGTAAACTTAACACAACAAGACTAGTCAAACTCTGCCCTAACCACGCTGGAATAGGCCCTGTTAGTTTATTTTCTTCAACATCTAACAGTCTTAGTCTGCAGCAGTTCTTCAAGGATAAGGGCAATCCTCCGGAGAAGCTATTGTTTCTTAGAGTCAGTGATTCAAGTTGGTCCAGCCAACCAATTGAGTCCGGTATCGTCCTGTAGAAATTGTTGCTCCCAAGATTAACGAAAGCTAGATTTCTCATGTTCATCAAACACTCAGGAAGCCTACCTGATAACAAATTGTTGGAGAGATCAAGGAATTCCAAGAAAGCATTATCATTAGCTGTGGTACACAAGAATGACAAATTCCCATGAAAAGTATTGTTGGACAAATTCAGAATTTTTGTGCTGGACAGAAACTGAGGGATGGAACCATAGAATAGGTTGGAGCTCAGATCAAATGCAGGCTTATAAGCAAATATGTTCCTCAAGTTTGGCACTTCTCCACTCAAACTGTTGTGCGACATGTTCAGGTAAATTAATTTACCAGAAAGATTATCCCAGAACCAGCTTGGGACTACATCTACGATATCCGAATCAGAGATATCAAGCATGGAGAAATTAGTCTGACTCCTCAACCAGCTAGGAAACCGAGGGCCTAATTTGCAAGACCTCAAATTGAGAGAAATCGATTGGAATGGCGGAGCCGAATATGGGCTAAAGTTCAAAGCTAGAGAATTAAATGACAAGTCAAGTTCTAGCAGATTGAACATATTATGAAAATGGAGCTCAGTTATCACGCCTACCAGATGATTTGACTGAAGACGTAGAATCCGAAGGTTTGCTAGCTCTCCGATGCTTACTGGGACGGTCCCTCTAAGATTATTCCTCGTCAAATCCAGAGTAACTATTTGAGAAGTTGGCGCAAAAGTACAATCTGATGAGAAGCCTTCCAGTAGGTTTTCATTGAGATACAATTCTCTCAAGGCTTTAAATCCTGTGATATTTGGTAATGGACCTTTTAGCTTGTTAAAACTCAAGTCTATCTTCTGCAAAGAAGTCCTAGCACATCCTGCAAGGCTATCTAGAGCAACATGAATCAACTCACTTATATTGTTATCAGAAACATCCAAAGTTTGTAAGTTGCAAAGGCTGCCCAGTGATTTTGAAAATGGACCCTCGAGATCATTTGATGCAAAACTCAAAAGTTGGAGAGAACCCATATTGGCAAACGAATCAGGAATTGGTCCTTTCAATTGGAGGGATTGGAGATACAATTCTCTCAAGGATATAAATGCTGTCATATTTGGTAATGCACCCGTTAGCATGTTACCGCTCAAGTTTATGATTTGCAATGAAGTCCCAGCACATCCTGCAAGGCTATCTAGAGCATCATGAATCGGCTCCCTTATATTGTTATAAGAAACATCCAAAGTTTGTAAGTTGCAGAGACTGCCCAATAATTTTGGAATTGTACCCTCCAGCCTGTTGGTACTCAAGTTTATGATCTGCAATGAAGTCATAGCACATCCTGCAAGGCTTTCTAGAGCACTCTGCAGCGGTTCAGTCACTTGGTTCCAAGAAATATCCAATGTTTGTAAGTTGCAGAGATTCCCCAAGGATTTTGGAATCGGTCCCTCCAACTCATTGTGCGAAAGATCTAAATGTTGGAGAGAATCAATGTTGGCAAATGAATCAAGAATTGGGCCACTCAAGTTGTTCCAAGCCAAGGTAAGATCAACGACTGCACTGCTGATGCTTATCAGCAAAGGAAGCGTTGAAGAGGGGATGGAACAATCAGTGAAGCTTATTACTTTGAGAGAACTGGAAGAGTTGGCTATTGAAACAGACAGAGGATCGACCTCACAGAATCGTGAATAAGTCATATATATGGTGGAAAGAGAGGAAGAGGACTTAATGGAGTGGAGCCAATCTGTAGCTCTGGTAAAATTAGTTTGACTCATCTTAAGCTCTCTTAAGGAAGAGAGATGAGAAAGCCAATCAAAGCTGTCAACATTCAAGCTGCCACCGTTGTCACTGAGATCAAGATATTGCAAGTTGTAGAGATTCCCGAGCTGATAAGGGATATCCCCAGTGAAACTATTAAAAGAGAGATCAAGAGAACGCAACCTGGAGAGGTTCCCCAGCTGGGAAGGAATGTGGCCGCCGATCATGTTGCCGGAGAAGTTGAGATAGCTCAGCCTGGAGAGGGAGCCCAAGAAGCTTGGAATCTCTGAAAGGTGGTGAACCATGCTAAGGTCCAGGTGATACAGAAATGGCAGTTTGAGCATGGATGGTCGTAGCTCTCACTACTAAAAAAACCTACTTTTCCAACTGCTAATTTACCAACGGCTTAGCCGTTGGTATTTACCAACGCGTAGAACCGTTGGTAATTATTTTCCAACGTGCAGGCGTTGGTGATGGTTTCAAAAAAATTTAACATTTTTTTTTTATTTTTCCAACGTGCAAACCGTTGGTAATTACTAACGGTCTTAGCCGTTGGTAAAATTCCAACTTCCCAGCAGTTGGTAAAATTTTTTTTTTTTTTTGAAAAGGGTGATTTACCAACGTGCAGGCGTTGGTAATTATTTTCCAACGTGCCCGCGTTGGTGAGTGCTTTAAAAAAAAATTTACATTTTTTTTTCCAACGTGCAAACCGTTGGTAATTACCAACGGTTTAGCCGTTGGTAAAATTCCAACTTCCCAGCAGTTGGTAAAATTTTTTTTTTTTTTGAAAAGGGTGATTTACCAACGTGCAGGCGTTGGTAATTATTTTCCAACGTGCCCGCGTTGGTGAGTGCTTTAAAAAAAAATTTACAGTTATTTTTTTTTTTTTTCCAACGTGCAAACCGTTGGTAATTACCAACGGTTTAGCCGTTGGTAAAATTCCAACTTCCCAGCAGTTGGTAAAATTTTTTTTTTTTTTTTGGAAAGGGGGATTTACCAACGTGCATGCGTTGGTAAACATTTTCCAACGTGCACGCGTTGGTGAGTGCAAAAAAATTTTTATTTTTATTTTTATTTTACCGTTGGTAATTTTTTTTTTTTTGCGTTAGTGAAACGGTTTGCAGCAGTTGGTGCGTTTTGATCCGGAATTTTTAAACCCCCCCCCCCCCAGTAAAACCCCCCCCCCCCCCCCCCCCAGCTCCGAGCGTCGCGAACTTCTCTTTCTTCTTCCTCTCCGACGCTCTCTCTCTCTCTCTCCTGTATCTCTCTCTCTCTCCTGCGCTTCGAATCTGGCACAGCACACACATTCACTTGTTTGCGTCGATTGGGACCGGAAACATCTTCTTTGAGGTCGGAGATTCGTGGATCTGCTGTCGTTTTTTTAGATCTGAAGGTTAATTATTTTTTTCAGCAATTTTCAAATTTTTTTTTGGATGTATTTCTCCCTATTTGAGCTTCTTGGTTTATAATGGGTTGAAGATGTTGGTTTTTATTGCAGGATTGAAGCGATTTGGAGGTGTTTGAAGGAAGTTAGTATTTTTTTTTTTAGGTAACGCGTTTATTTCGGAATTTTTAATTTTTTTCCTTAATAATTACGTATTTTCGGATTATATTGTGTTAATTTGGTTTGAAATATGTGCAATATTTGTTATTTTGTGTTGCATTTGGTTGGAGATTTATTTTTTAGGTTACCCATTACAATTGTTTTTTTATGTGCATTTTTTTACAATTTTTTGTTATTTTCGGGATTAATTAGAATTTATGAAAAAATTAGATTTAAGTGATTTGTTTAGGTAGTATATTGACATTTTCCAATGACAAAATATTGTAGAATATTTATTTTTTTTTCATATGGTGACAAATAATTTTTAAAATAAAAATTAGATTTGCTAATTTCTTTATAAAAAAAATGATACTTCTATTTATGAAGTAATTGAAAAATAAATAAAATGTTAAACAAGTTAATATTAATATTGCAACAAGCATTAAGTATTGGTTTATAAATATTAAAATCCATTATAGATATAGAAATTATTAGTAAATTGAGAAAAATATAAATTATTTAGATAGATAAAGTTTATTATAAGTAAATGCGTTTAATGTATTTAACATATTATTAATATTTGTTTATGTAAATATTATAAGCATTTTTTTGGTACTGTGTCTGAGAATCACAATTAGTGGATGCTACTATGTTTATTCTTAAAAAACCCTTTTTTATGGCAACTCTTTATGATTCATTTTTAAAATGATGAACTAACAAACTAAAATACTTAAAAATGAAGAAAAATTAAAATGAAACTCGATCCCTTTTTAAAATACCCAAAGGAATATAGTCAACTACTTTTAATTATGGAATGTTCACTTGAACCATATACTATTGCATTAGAACTTTTAATAGCTCATTTCTGAAATAAAAAACTATCGAACAGATTATATGGTAGAATACCAACTTTAGTTTCAAAGAATGATCCCACAAGTTAAACAAAGTTGATATTAATAAGCGATTAAAAAAAGCCAGTTCCAAAAACTCAAACTCATATTAATAAGCGATTAAGAAAAGCCAGTTCCAAAAACTCAAACTCATTGCCATATATATATATAGGTCAAATTCTATACTCAACGATAGAAACTAGGTATGTACAAAATATGTGTTGGCCTTATTTGAAATTTAAAAAAAAAAATGTCTCAATTTAAAACATATATACATAAGTTAAAATAAATGATGCGTTAAGAGAGAAAAGATAATGACATGACGGTTATACATAACTATAATGAAACAAATAATAATCTCCGTACCGTATTTTGTTTAAATTGATCGTGTACATTAATGATACTTGGTTTCATTTGAAGAAATTTCTTATATTACCAGTATATTAAGTTATTTTCCCCCATTTTTCAGTTCCTCCCTGCATCTGTCTAGCGTGAAGAAGTACCCATTGTTTCTCCTGTCGTTCGAGGTTAGTTTATAATTCTTTTCGTGTATATTTGAGAACGGGATGATTTTAAGGGAAATTGTTTTAATTACTAATATTGGTAATAAAACGGAAATACTTCTCACTATGGTTTGAACACTGTGGCTTTAGATTTGAATATGCAATTTATGTTAATTATTTGTTATCTGTGCATATTTTTTCTTCTGTATTATAGTCAATATGTAATATTTTATGGCATGATTTTTGCGTTCATGTATATTATTTTATGGCATGATTATTTAAATAATTTCATGGTAATAAAACCATGGTGTAGACAATTATGGCGGAGGAAGAGATGCGGAGGAGGCGAAGCGAAGATGCGGAGTACGAGAGGAAGCTCGAGAGGATTAAGAGGAGACAGAGAGCAGAAGCAGAGATGGAGGCTCAAAGAGCTGCATTGGAGGCAAACCGGGCTCAGTTGGAGATTATTTGTCGTTCGCTAAACCTTCCATGCCCGCCGGCACAACCAGTTCCACATTATCCTGATGACTCGGAGTCAGAGGATGAGGAGATAGTCGGGACTCCGTGATGGGCGTCATCAACAGGTTAGCGCATTTCTGCAGTTCTTGTATTAGAGCATGGCAACATAATTATTTTTAGACCTAAATCAGACTGACTTGATATTTATGAAATGTGTAAGCCGTTGAATGTTGAATGCTTTCTTTCAGACATATCTGTTATTGCTTTAATTATGCTGTAGTTGAGAATATTTTATTTCAATTACGTTGGCATAGTTGTGTAATGTTTATTGCTGAGTAAAGCCGGGCGTACTTTTGAATTGGTAATTTACTTTTGAATGTGGATTGAAACGGGGAAAAATACGAAACAACCGAAACCTGGAACGTTTAATATACATAACGAACGCGCAAATGTGAAACAAACCAACTTCCGCGAAGGGTCAGTACCAACGGCTTTATAACAGCACCGTTACCAACTTCCACCAGTTGGTAATTACCAACTGCCAAGTTACCAACTGCTGACAGTTGGTAACCCATTTACCAACGTGCAGCAGTTGGTAATTTACCAACGCGCAGCGTTGGTTTACCAACGCAGTCAGTTGCAGCAGTTGGTAAGTTACCAACTGCTGTGCAGTTGGTAATTTACCAACGTGCAACAGTTGGTAATTTACCAACTGCAGCAGTTGGTAAGTTACCAACTGTGCAGCCGTTGGTAATTTACCAACGCGCAACAGTTACCAACTGCTAGTCCGCATGTGGTAAGTTACCAACTGCTGACAGTTGGTAATTTACCAACGTGCAGCAGTTGGTAATTTACCAACGTGCAGCAGTTGGTAACTATAACTACGCGATGGAAACCGAGTCCTTTAAATGACCGTTGGTAATTACCAACGTGTATTTTACCAACGTGTACACGTTGGAATTTACCAACGTGTTATTAGTTGCGCGTTGGTAAAAAATTTTCCAACGTATCGAATACCAACGGCCATTTACCAACGTGCAGCAGTTGGTAAATTGAATTTACCAACTGCTGCACGTTGGTAAATGGCAGTTGGTAAAGTCGGTTATTTTAGTAGTGTCTCCCTCAAAAGAAAACCGGGAATCATCATAACGAATATAACTGATTTCATGATCACCTATAGGGCCAAGGTGGAGCCTGATAACGTGACCCGTTTGGTTATGGCATACCACTCCTCTCCATCTGCAGCAATCTTGATCATCGATCTTCCATGAAGAGAGGAGGTTATAATGGTCATTAAGGCCTTGCTTCAAGTCTAGAAGGGCCAGTCTCTCTTCCTCTATGCATTTTCCACAGCATAGATTGTGGCTGAACAATAAAAATGCACATAGAAGGAGATGAAGATGAAGATGAAGCAGCGAGAACATGAGTTTCATCTTAGTAATTTCTGACACAGGTAGGCAAACATAAAGCGTGGGAGCAGCCGGTGAGTGAACCATTAATTATATATTCCATTTCCACGTAAAAAATACGCTAGAATAATTGCTTTGCCGTAAGTGAAATTCCAGTTATCATATCTTCAACTAGTCTACGCGCTTAATCGCTTTGCCGTAAGCGAAATTCCAGTGAGGGCCCAAAAAATGATTCACCCAATAATGTCTTTGAAAATGAAATGAAGAGACTTTATTTTATTTTATTCGGATGATTTCTTCGGATGATTTTATTTTATTTTACTATTACGCGTTCACGTGGGACCTGAAAACGAAAGCAGGGGCAACGATTCTGGCAGCAACGGAAGAGGACATGAGCGGCGGAGCAAGGACTAGTGTGAATGTTTTTTGCGGCCGAGTATAGATGGAGGTGGAGCTACCGGCTGGGGGCCGGCCATTTTGATGCTTGGGAACGGCTGGATTGGAAGGTGGAGGGGCGAAGCGCTAAGCTAACACAGGGCGTATGGAGGTGAAGAGGGAAAGGGCGAAGCAAAACAAGAGTGCCATCGCAGAAAAAGTAAATTCACCAATTACTTTCGCGGTCGGATGTGTTATATTTTTTAAAAATCCACTTTTCTCATTTTTTTTTCATGTACGACAAACCTCATTCGACTACTAATTATTATTACCATATTCTAAAGATGAAACAATGTTAGAAAGAATAGTACTATTTTTGTCTTTTTTGTGTTTTGTAATTTTTTTTTCATTTTTTAGTAATGGTGGAACCCCCATTCAAGTTCTTAAATTTTTTTTTCTTCTCTTTTGTTCCCTATCCTTTGCCCTATGACAATTAGGCCCATATAGACAATTACTACTATATTTTAAAGATCAACATTGGTACTGTTGGATGAACAGTAACTTGGTTTTGGGCTAGTTCAGCCTAGTTGGTTTTGGGCCATGGTTCAGCGGTTTTTTTTTTATTTTTTACTTTCAACTTTTTTTATTTTTTTGCTTTTTTTAGGGTGTGATTTTCTCTTTTTTAGTTTATTTCATTTCATAAGGTGCTTGCCTTTCTGAGGGCATATATTGCAATTTTCTCAATTTTTGTCCGTATCACATTTTTTTCAGTTACAATGCAATTTCATTCCTTAACTTTCTAATGTTTTCTTTTTTGGACCTGAGCTATGTCCGTATTACATTTTAGTCACTAAATTTTATAACTATTTAATTAAATCTTCTATTTGTTCTCTTAGCCCCCAAGTTTTTCTTTTTGTTGTTTTTATGTACTATTTTCTAAAGTAAGACATTTGTGACCATAATTTGTTTATTTTTTAATTAAAATTTATTTATTTTTTAGTTAAACCATTTTTTATCTTCATTAAATCAATTGTTAAATCTTTAATGCCTAAAATTTTTTATTTTTTTTTTTTATGTCTTAATCGTAATTTTTTTTCTTGATTTTCTTATTGTTGTTTTTTAAAATGAAGCTTTAATCATTATTTCTATTATTATTCTTTCATTATTGTTTCAAAGCACGTAACGTGTTTTGTGTCGTACTGTTATTATTAAAATTTGTTACAAAAAATATCCACTACAATCTGTGGGCCACCAAACCTCTTCATTTGTTTTCTTGATCTCTAACTTTTTTTGTCATTTTTTGTATTGTCTTATTAAACAAAATATCAATAACCATGATTTGTTTTTCTTATGTTTCTAGTAGTAGCATTTTTTACTCCAACCTCTACCTAGTAAGGTGTGAATATTATTTTGCTTGAAAATTTCAAGGGTTGAAACTTGAAAGCATATTTTCTTGTTATATCAAGTTTCTACGTCTTTTCACAAATTCATGCTATGATCATATAAACCGCCGCAATATGCGGCCTCCATGCATCTCATATAGTAATAAAAATGAAGCAAAGTTACTATTCAATGAATAGTACTATTTTTGTCTTCTGTGTTTTGTTTTGTTTTTTTTTTTTGTTTTTCATTTTTTTAGTAATGGTGGAAGCCCCTTTCAAGTCCTTAAATGTTTTTTTTCTTCTTTTTTGTTCCCTATCCTTTTCCCTATGACAATTAGGCCCATATAGACAATTATAACTATATATTATTTGCCAACTTGGGTTACTATTCATGAACAGTGCCCCCTGGTTTTTCTTTTTTTTTTTTTTACTTTTCTGGACTAAATTTACTCTTTTTGAAGTTCAGTCCACTTTTTGGCAGGTAGATCGCGTCTTAAGGGCCAGTGTTACAAATTTTTGCAGTTTTAGTTGTGGTTAAATGCGTTTCCTGTCCCATAATTTCTAACCTTTAGCATAAAAGTTACTAAGTTCGACCCGTGTTACGTTTTGGTCCAAAATTTAATAATTACTTAATATTCTTTCTATTTGCTCCCTTATTTCCCAAACTTTTTTGTTGTTTTTTTAACACAATTTTCTAAAACAAAATAAATTAAACACAATTTTTCTCTTTCCATCATATTTTTCATTATTGATGATTGAATTTTGTAGCATGAGTTATTTAATTCAAAAGCTTTATGGTTTAATAAAGTAATTTGGTCCATAATTAAAATTGAAAGTAAAATTTTTTAAATAAATTTCATTCCAATATTAAAAATTAGAATTTGAGTTGATAAGAGAAACTTTTAGTTAATTATTCTTTAACAAGAAAAAAATATTCGTTCTTTTTAAACATGTACAATGCTATTTTTTTATCATTACTAATCATTTTAATGATAAGAATATAACATAAAGAAAACTCAACTCAAAATTAAAATAAATTAAAATTTTAATTAAAATTTATTTTAATGATAAATTTGTAAAAAAAAAATACTTGCTATAAAGTGTGGGAAAAAGAACCTAGTATAGTAATAAAGATGGAACAAAATTTCATTTTTTGTCTTTTTGGGTTTTGTTTTTTTTTTCATTTTTTTAGTAGTGGTGGAGCCCCCTTTCAAGTCCTTAAATGTTTTTTTCTTCTCTTTTGTCTCCTATCCTTTTTCCTATGACAATTAGGTGCAAATAGATAATATAAACACAGTACGAGATCTGCAGATTTCTGAGTTTGAAGGCTATAGTCAGCAAAGAGCAAAATTACATAAACTGAAAAGGGGTTTTAATGTCATTTTTTGCATTTTTCATGGTAATAGTGGAAGCTCTTTTCCATTGCTTACTTTCATTTTTTCCCCTTTTGGTCCTTAGACCTTTTCATGTAACAATCAAGCTTAGATGTACAATATGAGAGTAATGGTGGGATTGGCATATCTGCATGTTTGATAAATATAGCTTCCGAGGTAAAAAATTATAGGGATTGAAAGAGGATTTTTGAAACCCCAACACTTAGAAAAACAACAAATTTCAATGGAATTTGTTTTTCATTCTTACTTTTTTCCTATGAATGCTCAAATTCATCCTCTAGACTCAACATCAGATTCTCCCTTCATTTTGGTGCCACAATAGATTTTCGTGTATCATCATCATCATTTGGGTTCA
Organism: Aquilaria sinensis; assembly: GCA_005392925.1. Taxonomy (NCBI): domain Eukaryota; kingdom Viridiplantae; phylum Streptophyta; class Magnoliopsida; order Malvales; family Thymelaeaceae; genus Aquilaria; species Aquilaria sinensis. Next base: position 60,870 of record SMDT01001868.1, read on the forward strand.
CTCTATTTGAGTGTAGCGACTTCCAGCTAGCAAGAGTGAGATGACATATCAAGTCGATTAGTGTGGGATGACATGTTGCTCTTACTCTGGTCTGGTCGTCGATCATCACAGTGAGATGCATGCTTTGTTTTTTGTCAAAGCCCAACTAGAGGAAAGCGTAAAGCAGCATTTAAGAAGCTAAGTCATTATTTCTTAGTGTCCACACAACTATAGTATTTCTCATTTCCTTTCTTAGATTCTCTGTTAAATTTGTGTCGTTGATCTCTTGTTTAGTCACTTCAGCTGACTAAAGATTGCAGATATTGCTTTACCTGCATTTTTATCACAACTTACATACCTAACTCCACATTTCCTAATTACATACTCCTCCCAATTCATGCATAGTAAATATGTATATTAACAATGAATATTATATGTGCATATTGTATTATAATAAATTTTTGTTCCAAACTTAACTATTTCAATAATTTTTATTATCTACTACAGAAAAATGCACAACCACATCGCGTGGGTATTGAAGAACCTCGTATATACTAAATCGCTAAGGCAATTTCACTGTTCTAGGAACAGTGCTCACCTCTGTTAGTTTTTTTTTTTTTTTTTTTTTTGCGTTTTACTTTTTTTTTTTTCTTTGGTTGGGATGGTTTGTTATTTTATTTTTTTTTGTTTTTTTTTTTCATTTTGGGTTTTTTTTTTGTTTTAGATTTCTTTAAGCCTGGGGCGTGTTAGCTACCATACCCATTCTGGTTCAGTAATATTTTTTTTGGTGTGTCTGGTTCTTTACGTTTTGGTCAATTTTTTTTTCCATTTGGATTTTTTTTCATAGAACAGTGCTCACCTCTGTTAGTTTTTGTTTTTTTGCGTTTTACTTTTTTTTTTCTTTGGTTGGGATGTTTTTTTTTTCGTTTGGGATTTTTTTTTTGTTTGAGATTTCTTTAAGCCTGGGGCGTGTTAGCTACCATACCCATTCTGGTTCAGTAATATTTGTTTTAGTGTGTCTGGTTCGGTCCGTTTTGGTCGATATTTTTTTCCATTTAAAATTTTTTTTATTTGGAATTTTTTTGGGTCTAGAAATGTGTTAGCTACAGTACCTGCTTTGTTACAATAATTTTTTTTGTGTCTGGTGTTTTTTCGCTTGGGTTTTCTTTCAGCTTGGGAGGTTGGGAACAATACCACGCCCTGTTTCAATTTTTTTTATACTCGGTTTTCTTTTTGTTTGGGTTTTTTTTTCCGTTTGCGTTGTTTTTTACACTATATTTTATTTTTCACATTTGATTTTTTCCCTAAAATATAAGCCCAAAAAACCCAAATGAAAAAAAAGTTACTGTAAAAAAGTGACAAAAAAAACAGGAAAAATCTCCCCACCCCCATGGTTTTTTTTTGTTGGCCCAAAATATGTCCAAATTAAAAAAAAAGGTAATACTGTATAATAGATACCCTATTTATGAATAATAATATATTTTGATCCTCAAATTTTAAAATTAGACATTTTTATTACTCTACCTTAATAAACATAAAAGACATTCTAAAATTTTAATTTTTTATGTTTTAACTTAATTTTAAATTTATAATTTTTTACTAATATTTTTTTTACTATGAAGTATAGATGCATTTCGTATGAAAAATTTGTATCTTTGTTGATCAGCTTGCAGCAAAGGGCAACCTTTTTGCAACATTTGCTCATATATCCATATATTTTTCATGTCTATTAAGATTAATCGTTGCTTATATTTTCACTATTGGTTATGTTCCTTTGAGATTGGTTAACTTATAAGTCTGAAAGGTAGATTAACTATGAAAAGTCTTTCTGCATTTCAGTAAAATAATGCATACCCGTGACAAGGCACTGTTTCTGGAATAGTGCTCACCCTCTGCTACAATTTTTTCTTTGGTGTTTGCTTTCTTTTTTACCTATTTAATTTTTTTTGGGTTTTTTTTCCATTTGGGTATTTTTTTTTTCATTTAAGTTTTCTTTGGGCCTAGGGCGTGTTAGCAACAGTAGCCGCTTTGCTATGATAACAATTTTTTTTGTGCACTTGTTTATTTTTTTTTATCGTTTGGGTTGGTTTTTCTTTTTCCATTTGGGTTTTTTTTTTCTTTTGGGTTTTCTTTAGATTTGGGATATGTTAGTTACATTATCCACTTTGCTACAATAGTTTCCTTTTTTTTTTTTGTGAGTGTGTTTCTTTTTTTTTTTCATTTGGGTTAGGATTTTTTTTTCCCATTTTGGTCTTTTTTTTCTTCATTTGGGCTTTTTGGGGTTTAGGATGCTGGGAATAGTACCACACCTTGCTTCAGTTTTTTTTTTCTTTTTGTATTCGGTTGATGTTGGGAATACTACCATGCCTTGCTAAAGTTTTTTTTTGTTTGATTTTTTTTTTGTTTGGGTTGGTTGTTTTCTTTTTGTTTGGGTTATTTTTTGCAGTTGGTTGTTTTTTTTTTCATTTGGGTTGTTTTTTTTTTATTTTTAGCCTATATTTTATTTTTTACATTTGATTTTTTCCCCTAAAAAGTAGGCCCAAAAAAATCCAACTGCAAAAAAAAAAATGTTGTTAAAAAAAAGACAAAAAAATCCAGGGGAAAAACTCCCCCCATGGTTTTTTTTTGTTGGCAAAAAATATTTCCAAAGTAATGGAAAGGGCAACACTACACAGTAGATATCTTATTTATGCGTAATAATATTTTTAATCAAATTGTAAAATTAGACATTTTTATTACTCTATCCTAATAAACACAAAAAGACATTCTAAACTTTTAATTTTTACATTTTCGGACCCCAAACTACAAATTAGTTACAAAACTTAATTTTGATTATAATTTAATTTTAAATTCATAATTTTTTCCTAATATATTTTTCACTATAGACTATAGATGCCTTTGGTATGAAAAATTTGTTCCTTTGTTGATCAGCTCACAACTAAGTGCAAGTTTTATGCAACATTTGCTCTTATATTCATACATATTTCATGTATATTAAAATCAATAATTTCCTATATTTTTTACCATTAGTCATATTCTTTTGAGATTGATCAACTCATGAGTCTAATCTTTTAGGTTGGGTTTTTTTTTCCATTTGGATTTGTTCTTTTGTTTGGGTTTTCTTTGGGACTGGGATATTGGGAATAGTGTCATGCCCTGGTATAGTTTTTTTTTTTTTTGTATTCGGTTTTCTTTTCATTTGGGTTGTTTTCTCTTTCTTTTTTTGTGCCTATATTTTATTTCTTGCATTTGGTTTTTTTCTCTAAATAGGCCCTAAAAAAACCCAAATGCGAGAAACAAAAGTTATTGTATGAAAAAGACAAAAAGCAAACCTAGGAAACAAACTCTCCCCCATGGTTTTTTTGTTAGACCAAAATATGTCCAAAGTAAAAAAAAAGGGTAATACTACACAATAGATACCTCGTTTATGTATAATAAGATCTTTTGGTCCTCAAACTTTAAAATCAAGATATTTTTATTATTCTACCCTAATGAACACAAAAGATATTATGAACTTTTAATTTTTACGTTATCAGATCCAAAACTACAAATTAGTTCCAAAACTTAATTCTACCCTAATAAACACAAAAGATATTTTGAGATAGAGAATTTTTACGTTTGATAGATCCCAAACTACAAATTAGTTACAAAAACTTAATTTTTAAGTTCATTTTTTTAACATTCTTTTCATTATAGAGTACAGATGCATTTTACGTATATTAAAAAAAATCATTACGTTTGTTAATCACTATTGAGGACAAAGTGTAGACTTTATGTAACCTGTTCCCTTTTTTTCACATCTTGGTTTTTTATTTTGGCTATATCTTTTTTTTCCTTGCATTTCAGGGTTTTTTTGGGAAATGAAATTGTTTCATTTTTTTGGCAGTTTTTTCTTGGGGGTGGGGGGTTGGGTTTGGGTTGTTTGCTCCTTTTATTTAGTTGTTTTTTTTACTGAAAATGGATAAATTATAAATTTGATCCTCTATTTATTTGTGTTAATATCTTCTAGTCCGCAAACTTGGAAAGTAAAAATTTAACACTTTCTCCTAGATTTTTTATTGTTGTATTTTAGACCCCAACGTTCATGAATGACATTTAAGACTCTAATTTCTCTTAAAAGGCCAAATTCATTGTATTAATCTTATGTCATATATTTTCTATTTACCAACATTACTGTTAGAACCTTTCAACCATTTAAATTTTTTGCCTCTTTTGGATTGATCAGATCTTATTTTGTAATTCATATATTTTTTTAGCATTTTTTTCAAATAAATATAATGGATATGAAAAATTGTATCTTCATCGGATATCCCGCAACAACGTGCAGGTTGCCATCTAGTTATATAT
>SMDT01001869.1:0-64503 GCA_005392925.1 Aquilaria sinensis
CTTACTTTCAAAAAAGGCCTCATAAGTGAGCTCGCTCCGAAGGAGCTTCACCAGCAAGAGTCCTTCCCCTCGGCAGGAGCTGGCATGCCAAGATCCATCTTGTGCTCCGTAACCACCCCCAACTCCCGAAGAACCTCAGTCATGAGTTTCCACATGATCGGGAAAGGGTAAGGGAACGTGGAGGGACCTCGGCATCCCAATCGGACAGCACGGATACGTCTGTCGAAGTCCGCAAACCTCGCCGCCAACTCAGGAGTTAGCAACTTCTTGGGATCAACGACATCCGTCTCCAGCTTTCCCCGAGCCCACTTAGTCGGAACATGCGACCAGGCCTCCGCCACCTTTAGGAAGAAGAACTTCCTTTGCCACCCTCGCCAACTATCCTTGGTAGTGAAGGTGAACATGAATTTTTTGCTCCCAGATCCCGAGGTAGCATGAAATAAAAGCCACCCTTCGGAACCGGATAGAGCTTGTAATACTGCATGAACAGGATAAAATGGGGTTCTACCCCGAAGACCCCGCACATGCAGAGAAAGGCATTGAAATAACAGTACGAGTTGGGAGGAAGTTGATTCACGGCTATGCCATGAAATTGGCAAAAGTCACAAATCATCTTCGCTGGAGGATACCGAAGTCCGGCCTTCAGTTGGGCTCGAAAAATGGTAACCTCGTCATCCCGGTTCATAAAGCTAAAGTGACCGAGGTGGGGTAATCTTGTGGTGGCGTACGAAGGGAGGAAAAATTTAGTTGTCCACCTCTCTAATTTCTCAGAAGTGGAGCAACAAGGGTGAGACATAAGAGGTTGCCAACCCTCGGGAATAGCCGAAGACATGGTCGGCCAGGAAATAGACTTTAGAAGAGAAGAAAAACAACTTCGGAAGCAAAAAGAAAAAGCAGAAACCGAAGGAAGAACCCACTGAAGGCCTTGCCGAAATCAGGATTTCTGAACGCCGTCGTGCAAGATGCCAGAAATCACTCCGCCACTAGTACCACCACAAAAAGGCACGGAAGCAGACGAGAGAAAAATGAAATGCAAGGGAAAATAAATGAAGGGTGTGACAGGAGGAAGGGCAGCCTTATATAGATCAAGGAAGGGCAGCCAAAAGGACATCATAACTGCTGTGCGAAGGTGAAACGTGGTCATAATTGCCCCTCACCCGCAAAAAGGTGTGCCAATCCCAACCAGCATCTGCCACGTGTCATCCGTCACAACAAACTAGGACACGTTTTCTGACATCCTGAAAAAGCAGGCACGCTGCTCCAAAATGACACGCCTAGTTTCAAAGACGTGATGGTCCATTAGCCCATGGCAGAAAAAGTAAAGAGGTTGGGTATCTCGAGAACACCAAAAGGCAAACAGGTAACACCTGCCCGAACAAGCTTACCTTCTATGTGGTAAATCACCTCCCCTATGAACGTCACACTCTGAGTCCCGGAAAGTGCCCCCGAAAAGACCACTAGCCGAACTCTCCACTCCTACTTTCTGAAGGGGGCATGTGATAACCGAAGTGCTATCGCCCTGAACACCTTAAGACCCCCGGAAAAAAGGGAGCCAAACACATAAGGCACGCGACCTCAGTAGCCTGCCAATACCGACCTCAGGAAACTACCGTAGCGCCTCCATCAGGAGGGCGACCGAACTAGCTTCGAGCAGGAGCAACAGCCACCTCTTATAGGTGAAAGCCCCCTGAAGAGACCAACTTCGGCGCCCGTAAATATGCCGAAGTACCAGTACAATTCTGGGTAGAGGCCCCTTACCCCGAAGGGAGACGTCAACCCAGGGAACCTCAGAAGTACGGCGGGAGCCATCAAGAAGCCTCTGACACACCGTACTCTTACGGCCCCCAACACGCTGCCCCCAGACACGCTCTTGTTGGGTTTCGGGAGCCAAACAGTGCAGTAGAATTTAACCGAAACCCTCCAGGATCTAAGTGAAACGGGGTAAACCGGGTGTTCGAAAATTTTCATACCTAATTTTTGATTGAGATCTCTCACTCAATTGTAGAGTCGAATCACAAAACTTGAACAGTTGACGTGTTCAGGCTCTCTATGGTATCCACACGAGCCTATCGGGATCACCACGCTTCCACCACGTCCCAGTAGATGCGTTTCTCTTGCCCTCACAGTGCTAGCTTGCGTCCTCCAAGGAATTGCAAGAGAAGAGTGCGGCTGTCCTTTTTGGAGGCTAGGGCAAGGAGACCTGCGAATTTCTCACTTAAAAGTTGTATTTATAGTGAGACTCAACTTCCAGGCCTAATGGGTTTCAAAGCCCTAATCCAATTAGGCTTTAATTTCGGGCTTAATAATGGCTCAACTATTGGGCCCATTATTAATATGAAATTATTAGTGAAACCATAACCCAAATAATTAGCCCATGCACTCTAATGATCCAAATAGCTCTATGTGTGTGACCCAATAGGCTCTTACCACGTGTTGGCAATGATCATAAATCACATTTATGATCATAAGCAATGAGCGGTGTCTAGCAACACATCATTGCTACCCAAGTGACAAGATTGTCGATGATTCGACTAAACCTTTATGATCATCACCGATATATGCCATTGTCCCTTTGTCCAAGATATCAAGACTAAGCACGAGACATGGAATGTGTCACTCTCGTATAGCCCAATCTTTGGTTTCTTGATTACCGAGTAGACCAACTTAAACTGATGACATTGATATCGTATATCAACTCATCCGAGCATGGCCATGCATTTTTCTAAGTCTTACTCTATCAAGGGGCCCGAAGATATCACTCCCGTTACATAGGAGGGACAAATCCCATCTTGATCATACAAATCCCTCCGCATGATATGTGACATACCCAATGACCTCCTTCAAGTTCACTCAGTTACGAGCAACAAAGGAAAGTATCAAAGTATGTGACTCACATGTAGGGAACCTTGATGATCTTAGGTCGAAGGACTACATATACCATGATCACTATGAGAATCACTTATGACACTCATATAACGATCCATGTAGTGTTCTCATGGTGGGTCGGTCCAGTACACAAGTTCTCCAACTTGTACCCATATGTAGACTACATATCTCATATTAGTCTCCACATATGCTAGTCGTTATGTATTATTGCAACCCGCTCCACAATAATACTAGACCAGGGACGTTTAAGAATATCATTATTCTAGGGTTACAATTATGTTTATTACGTTACGCAGAAACAAAACAACAAACATAATTGCTGGATTAATGCCTTAATAAAATATCATGACTCAATGTGCAAAAAATACAATCATCTCATGATTGGCTTTTTGGGCACAACACTAACAATCTCCCACTTGCACTAAAGCCAATCATCCATGTATCTAATACCGAATGGACCTAGAATGGCTATCATGCTTTTGCTGCGTAAGGGGCTTTGTCAGTGGATCAGCAATGTTGCTATCTGTCGAAGTCCTGCATATCCTTACATCACCCCTCTCGATGATCTCCCTGATGAGATGATAGCGTCGGAGTATGTGTTTGGATCGCTGGTGAGATCGAGGTTCCTTAGCCTGTGCGATTGCTCCATTGTTGTCACAATAGAGCTCTATCGGGTCGGTAATGCTTGGAACCACTCCAAGTTCAGTGATGAACTTCTTGATCCAAACTGCCTCCTTCGCAGCATCAGAGGCGGCAATGTACTCAGATTCTGTTGTAGAGTCAGCTACTGTCTCTTGCTTTGAACTCTTCCAGCTCACAGCACCACCACCAATACAAAACACATAACCAGATTGCGATCTAAAATCATCCTTATCGGATTGGAAGCTTGCATCGGTGTAACCCCTTACAACGAGCTCATCTTCACCTCCAAAGACCAAGAATGCATCCTTAGTCCTTCGTAAGTACTTAAGGATGTTCTTAACAGCTGTCCAGTGACTCTCACCAGGGTTCGATTGGTACCTACTCGTCATGCTCAAAGCATATGAGACATCGGGACGAGTACATATCATGGCATACATGATAGATCCAATTGCTGAGGCATATGGAATCTTACTCATGCGCTCTCTCTCCTCGGGTGTACTCGGACACTGAGATCTAGAAAGAGTTATACCATGTGACATGGGCAAGAATCCTTTCTTGGAATCTTGCATGCTAAACCTCTTTAGCACCTTGTCAATATATGTACTTTGACTTAGGCCAAGAAGCTTTCTAGATCTATCTCTATAGATCCTGATGCCTAACACATAGGCTGCTTCACCCAAGTCCTTCATAGAGAAACATTTCCCTAGCCAAGTCTTCACAGACTGTAGCTCAGGAATGTCATTCCCGATGAGTAGTATGTCATCTACATACAACACCAAGAAGACAATAGCGCTCCCACTAACCTTCTTGTAGACACAAGGTTCATCTTCATTTTTGATAAAACCAAACTCTTTGATTGCATTCATCAAAATGAAGATTCCAACTTCGAGAAGCTTGCTTCAGTCCATAAATGGACCTTTGCAACTTGCACACTTTATTGGCATTCTCAGGAGTGACAAAACCCTCAGGTTGTGTCATGTACACATCCTCAAGTAGCTTTCCATTTAGGAATGCAGTTTTGACATCCATTTGCCATATCTCATAATCATAGTGTGCAGCAATAGCAAACAAAATTCGGATGGATTTAAGCATAGCAACTGGTGAAAAAGTTTCATCATAGTCAATACCATGAATTTGCTTGAAACCTTTTGCAACCAATCGTCCCTTAAAGGTAATCACATTACCATCCATGTCAGTTTTCTTCTTGAAAACCCATTTGCACCCTATGGGTTTTACCCCTTCAGGTGGGTCAACCAAAGTCCATACTTGGTTTTCATACATGGATTCCATCTCGGATTTCATGGCCACTAGCCACTTCTCAGAGTCAGGCCCCGACATAGCTTGTTGGTAGGTTGTGGGCTCATCCTGATCCATGAGCATCACATCACCAGTGTGAGTCACGAGAAATCCATATCTCTCGGGCTCACGCCGAATCCTACCAGACCTACGTGGGCTCTGTGCTACAGGAACAGACTCTTGAACCACAACATCTTGTGGTGTCTGTTCAGGTTCCATTTCAGGTTCGATGTCTCCTTGTTGTTCTTGAATTTCTTCAAGTTCTACTTTCCTCCCACTAGTTTCTTTAGAGATAAACTCTTTCTCTAAAAAGACACCAGTTCGAGCAACAAACACTTTTTGCTCAGAAGGATTGTAGAAATAGTAACCCTTTGTTTCTTTGGGATACCCAACAAAAAGGCATTTTTGAGATTTGGGCCCTAGTTTGTCAGAGGATTGACGTTTCACATAAGCGTCACAGCCCCAAATCTTCATAAAAGACAAATTGGGACGCCTCCCACTCCATATCTCATATGGTGTCTTTTGAACCGATTTAGATGGAACTCGGTTTAGTGTAAAAGCGGCTGTCTCTAGAGCATGTCCCCAAAAGGAGTTTGGAAGGTCAGCTTGACTCATCATAGAGCGAACCATGTCTAACAGAGTTCGATTTCTCCTTTCAGATACACCATTCCATTGAGGTGTACCTGGTGGAGTGAGTTGTGATACTATACCACACTCCTTCAGATAGTCAAGGAATTCTCGATCCAAGTACTCTCCACCTCGATCTGATCGAAGCACTTTGATACTCTTCCCGAGTTGATTCTCTACTTCATTCTTGAATTCTTTGAACTTTTCAAAGGATTCTGACTTGTGTCTCATAAGATACACATAGCCATATCTGCTGAAAGTCATCAGTGAAAGTAATGAAGTATTGGAAACCTCCTCTAGCTTGTGTAGACATAGGGCCACATACATCACTATGTATGAGTCCTAGTAAGTCATTAGCCCTTTCACTTTGCCCTGTGAATGGGGCTTTGGTCATCTTGCCCAACAAACATGACTCACATGTCTCATATGATTCAAAATCAAATGAGTCCAAGAGTCCATCCTTATGGAGCTTGGATATGCGGGTCTCATTTATATGGCCCAAGCGACAGTGCCAGAGATAGGTCGGGTTTGAATCATTTAATCTGACCTTCTTGGTATTCACATTATAGATTGGATCTTCGAGGTCTAGAACATACAACCCATTGCTAAGTTGAGCACTACCATAAAAGATTTCATTCAAATAAATAGAACAACATTTGTCCTTTATTATAAATGAAAAACCTTTCTTGTCCAAACAAGAAACAGAAATCAAATTTCTACTAATAGTAGGCACAAAGTAGCAGTTGTCTAATTCTAAAACTAATCCACTAGGTAAAGTGAGAACATAAGTCCCTACGGCTAAGGCAGCAACCCTTGCTCCATTTCCAACACGTAGGTCCACTTCACCTCGGGCCAATCTTCTACTTCTACTTAGATCCTGCACATTTGCACAAATGTGAGATCCACATCCAGTATCCAATACCCAAGATGAGGAAGTAGAAAAGTTAGCCTCTATAACAAAAATACCTGAAGTGGAAGTCTTACTTCCCTTTTCCTTAGCAAGTTCTTCAAGATAGAGCTTGCAGTTGCGCTTCCAGTGTCCAGGTTGCTTACAATGGAAGCACTCCCCTTCCTTTGCCACACCACCCTTTGGTTTCAGTGCAGCTGAAGAAGAATTAGCATTGGACTTTCCATTAGCTTTATCCTTCTTCTTGTTGGCTTTTCCCTTTCCCTTGCCCTTTTGAACCATCAAAATGGGCTTAGCCTTCTTAAGGTTTTGCTCAGCAGTTCTCAACATGTTGAGCAATTCAGGGAGGGACTTGTCAAGGTCGTTCATGTTATAGTTCATGACGAACTGACTGTAGCTTTCAGGCAACGATTGCAAGACTACATCAATAGCCAACTCTTTCTGAAGAGCAAATCCCAAATTCTCAAGATTCTCAATGTACCCAATCATCTTGAGCACATGAGGACCCACGGGACTTCCCTCAGACATCTTGCACTGAAACAATGCCTTAGAGGTCTCAAACCTCTCATGCCTAGCTTGCTCTTGGAAAAGCATTTTGAGATGTTCGATCATATCGAACGCCCCCATGTTCTCATGTTGCTTCTGAAGCTCAGATTCCATGGTAATAAGCATGAGGCATGCAACATCCAAAGCATCATCAGAATGCCTCTTGTGAGCATCCCTTTCAGCTCTTGGAGCAGTGGCAGCAGGCTCATTCGGAATGGGCTGCTCTAGGACATAAGCCTTTCTCTCTTGTTTGAGGACTATCCTCAAGTTTCGGTACCATTTGAGAAAGTTGGTCCCATTCAGTTTTTCCTTCTCAAGGATCGATCGCAACGAAAGTGTCGATGTGTTTTGTGCCATGGTTATCTACAACAGTAAATATGCAGTGTAAGAGTCATGTATTTTAATTCATTTAATAAGGACTTTTATTAAACGATACTCCCACTATTTTCCTCAAAATAATAACCCTCGATATTATTTCGGAACACCTCGGCGCTAAGGTATTCTAGTGGGCCAAGATCCATATTTGACCACAACCTGAGTCAGCTTTGGCTTTTCTCTCAAGTTACAGCTATTTAGGTAGGCAACTCCTTGCCAATTGCATCTTATGCAACTCTTGGATAGTTGGGTGAACAACACTTGTCCAAGCTCATCTCATGAACTTAAGCCCAACTCTATGCCTCTAAGTCCCTAATCCTATTAGGATGACTTAGTTAAGTCGAACCCAAAGTTAGCAATTTGGATATCACTATTATCCCATCGCGCCTTACCAAGATGAACATAGGTGCTTTGCTTTGGCAAACCCACCTAATGTTGATCAAAGTCTTGACGAGTGCCAACATTTGGAAGGCATCACATTTAATGACTTAATATTTGTTTGAGGGATTTTTTTCTTTTGATCTCACCAATTTGTTATCTCCGGTTGTCTTATACATGCATCACATACAAATATAAAACATGCATCTCATGCGTTCAAGAAAGTAAACGTGACATGGTTATAGCCCAAACTATGCGATATTCTCAAGCCAATGAGAATATCATAAAAGCCTAAGAAAAGAAAAGAGTCTTCACAAGCTCCTTCTCTTCCTTTCTTGGTTGCCCTTTTGTTGTCACCTCCTTGGACATACCACCTTGGATGATCCCATAATGCACCATTACATCAATAATAGAAACCTCGAGTTACATTCGAGGGGAGTAAGGTGAGAAGAGAATGTACAATGAGAGTGATAAGAAAAGGCACGACTCGCAGGCCGTATTTACAAGTACAACCAATCAAGGGCTATAACCATGCACCATGCTTCAAACACCAATCAGCATATCATGTCAAATCTCATTCAACAAAGATGCATGCCAATTTTCGTGCGTTGATTAACCAGTTTTTATTTATGTGGCGCTTCGCATATGGTCTTCAATTGCTGGCCGGTTAGCAGGCGGTGGTTCCATTGACCGGTCAGCGGACGGGTCAAGGGAGCCGCCTTGCTAGGGGGTGGGGGGCAGCCCCCCCGGCGCAAAAAATTGTCTTACAATTGCTCTTAGCGAAATCTTCTATTTCGAGCAAGTAGGCACCCGAGACTCCTCCATTCGAGCCACCAAAAATACCTTACTTTCGGTGCCCGAACAGGCCGAATCCGAACCAAGCTAGGGTTTTTGCAACTATTGCAAGAATCCTAATCCATATAGGTATCTCATACCATTCAATTTCGGGTTAATCTCATTAACCAATTAGTGTCGTTTCTTCATATATGTCATATGTTCATTACGAGTTCCGGTTTCATGCATCATGAATCAATCTAATTAATCATGGCCGAAAAGCAACCGAACACATAACATCATGCGATTCAACATCAATCCCGATTTAGGGTTTCACCAGTAGCTCTGATACCACTGTTGGGTTTCGGGAGCCAAACAGCGCAGCGGAATTTAACCGAAACCCTCCAGGATCCAAGTGAAACGGGGTAAACCGGGTGTTCAAAAATTTTCATACCTAATTTTCGATTGAGATCTCTCACTCAACTGTAGAGTCGAATCACAAAACCTGAACAGTTGACGTGTTCAAGCTCTCTATGGTATCCACACGAGCCTCTCGGGATCACCACACTTCCACCACGTCCCGGCAGATGCGTTTCTCTTGCGCTCGCAGTGCTAGCTTGCGTCCTCCAAGGAATTGCAAGAGAAGAGTGTGGCTGTCCTTTTGGGAGGCTAAGGCAAGAAGCTACGAATTTCTCACTAAAAGTTGTATTTATAGTGAGACTCAACTTCTAGGCCTAATGGATTTCAAAGCCCTAATCCAATTAGGCTTCAATTTCGGGCTTAATAATGGCTCAACTTTGGGCCCATTATTAATACGAAATTATTGTGAAACCATAACCCAAATAATTAGCCCATGCACTCTAATGATCCAAATAGCTCTATGTGTGCCACATTGGCAATGATCATAAATCACATTTATGATCATAAGCAATGAGCGGTGTCTAGCAACACATCATTGCTACCCAAGTGACAAGATTGTCGGTGATTTGACTAAACCTTTATGATCATCATCGATATATGCCATTGTCCCTTTGTCCAAGATATCAAGACTAAGCACGAGACATGGAATGTGTCACTCTCGTATAGCCCAATCTTTGGTTTCTTGATTACCGAGTAGACCAACTTAAACTGATGACATTGATATCGTATATCAACTCATCCGAGCATGGCCATGCATTTTCTAAGTCTCACTCTATCAAGGGGCCCGAAGATATCACTCCCATAGTTACATAGAGGGACAAATCCCATCTTGATCATACAAATCCCTCCGCATGATATGTGACATACCCAATGATGACCCCAATGACCTCCTTCAAGTTCACTCAGTTACGAGCAACAAAGGAAAGTATCAAAGTATGTGACTCACATGTAGGGAACCTTGATGATCTTAGGTCGAAGGACTACATATACCATGATCACTATGAGAATCACTTATGACACTCATATAACGATCCATGTAGTGTTCTCATGGTGGGTCGGTCCAGTACACAAGTTCTCCAACTTGTACCCATATGTAGACTACATATCTCATATTAGTCTCCACATATGCTAGTCGTTATGTATTATTGCAACCCGCTCCACAACACTAACAGCTCTGACACGCCGCACAGCGTACGTCCTGCAAGGCTACACTGTAGCCCGAGGAGCCTGCAAGCGGCTAAGGGCCCCTAAGCCCAGAAGTACGGATGGTATCCGTTCATACACGTGTTGCCATCCGAACGGCTCACCCCTTCCTATATTTACCAGGAGAATGGTCTGAGCAAGAGGGGGGCTCTCTCTCTCTCTTTCTCCTCTCTCCGCCAAAAATACTTTGAAGTAATGAGGCTTCTTGCTCCTCTCTTCTCAGCCCTCAAAAGAGAACACGGCCACGACAGGCAAGAATCTCTTATGCTTACTACTCTTTCTCCATCTCTGCTAGGCACTGACTTGGGCGTCAAAGGCTCCTCCCCGAAAAAAGACTCCTGAGACCTACTAACCCCTGTCTTCCGAGTGTTTCAGGCAGGCCCTCCTACCACGAGCCAAAGATGCTGCCGGCCATCCCAGGTGATCCACACAGAGCACCCTCTCCCTGGGTTCATCTGCACATCCAGAAGTCCCTGCTGCAGTCTCCACGGCACACAGTGGACATCCCGATGGCACCCAGCGCCATCATATGGCATACTTAAGGTTTTGTTTGAGCACTAGGTGCTTTGGGTTGTAACATAATTTGGTGTTGAAGACTTGGAATCATGGCATGTAGCCATGTATGTGTACTAGGTAGACTTCTTTTGTTGTACATGTTTATGTAGTCTCGGTTGCCTAGTTATTTTGTGGTACATAGAGTACCTAGGTAGGCCAGTTATGTTTGCAGTTCTGGAATGGTTTTGGACTTGTATATGATGAATGCTTATGGGCTTATGTATGTTCTGGCATGAATGAGATGTATGTTCATCTTGTGAACCTCCTTTATTCTTTTATGGCCGGGAGGTACATGTGCATTCAATCATGAGTTTTCAAACCTAATAATACCTTGGGCTTCTTGGTTGCCATTCTAAAATAGCACACTTGATTGCACACAACTTAGACACTTAAATTCTATTAAGTGTTTGCCTTGCTTGTCATGTAAGTAATCTATTACAGCCTTGCTTGTTCTACAAGTTAGTGGTTTTGGGCCTTACTTCTGCTGCAAGTAACTAATTGGAATTACTCATAAGCCTCCTGGGCCACCTCCCATGCTAAACACCTTAAGAAAATAAAACATAAGGTTAAGAATTTTTAGTTGGCCGAATTGAAAGGTTAGGGGTTAAACTACAGTTTTGTGAGGTTAAAACTTAGTAATGGGCCATGGCCTGTGTGAGGTGTGACACAAGGTCTCTTTGTCAGAGGCTCCTTAACCGTTTTTGTCGTTTCTCCATAAGACCCCTTCGAAGATGCGAAACCCCCTGGGGCAAAGATTTATCCGGGAGGGCTACTGGGGAAGGCTCTTCAGAAAAACGGACCGCCTTCCGGAGACGTTTTCCTCTATTGAGGATGGTGGTCTATTTTTCCGAGGTTCATAGCTTCACAAATCCGGTGAGAAAGGCCTTTTTCTGGAAGTTTGCATGACGGGTGGGTGCGAAAGGCTTTTTGTTGATAGCCAAAAGGCCTTACTTTTGGAGATTTCCCAAAATTGGCTTGGTGAGTACCACCCTCTATTGAGGATGGAAGACTATCCTCGGTGTTACAACCGAAGGTTAATAGCTCAATATCTGATCACCGACGGGAGGAAGAAAGCCTTTCATTCAAGAGGGAGGCCCGGGAAAATACTACCATCATTAGGTGGTTGGACTGACCTAGAAAAGGGCATGTACAACCACTATTGGATGGGCAAGCCCACCAACTCTGGGAGTGTATATCCCCATCCTCCGCAAGGGAGAACGTTTCCCGAAGGTGCCCCATTCTGCTGAAGGACCTCTCCTAACAACACTCGGTGGTAATGTTGGGCCAAAGGAGACCTCCTGCCCCAAAAAAGTCTCATACTCTAAAGGGGTCTAGCTTCTCGAAGAGGTCTTGTGAAGACACGAGAAAAATGGTTAAGGAGCCTCTGAGATAGAGACCTCACACATACCCCTGACCTCTGGCCAGAACGGCCTACAACCAGTTGGAGATACCTATCTCTGAAGGTACGGACCACATCCGACCGTACACATATCACAATCTGAGTGGGCTATGTCAAATGGCCTCCCCCCTACGCCCACTTATAAATATTTGGGAATGACCCTAGTAAGAAGAGAGAACTCTTTTTACTATTTACTCTTCACTCTCTGCTTCTTACTCCCCAAATACTGACTTGGGCGTCGGAGGCTCTTCCCCTGGAAACTCATTTTGGGGAGTCTCTAACCCTCATTCTTTTGAGTGTTTCAGGCACCTTCATACCGGAAGTCTCCCCTTCAGGCCAGCATGTCATACGACGAGGATGCCGCTGGCCATCATTTGGCACCGTCTGTAGGAACTCCCTCTGAGGTCGCCATTGTTAAGACCCGGTGTTTTAAGGACAAGGGACTCCCAAACTCCCAGTCCACACCTGAAGCTCCAACAATGATTGAACCACCTGCAGTAGAGACTTCTTTGCCTGAGGATGAATGTCCTCTGATGGTCATGATGAGCTTCCTGTGCGATTTCTAGCGCTCTGTTATGGCTGAGATGACACAACGGCTTGACCAAAGGTGGTCTTAACCACCTTTGGCCCGAAGGGCCTCTTCACCAGCTGCCCGCCGGGAGAGAAGTCCTAAATCTACTCATCGGAGTTCAGGAAGTAGAGACTTCCACGATGAGTCCTCAACGGAGGATGTACCCCCCAGAGGACGTTGTACTGGAGAAACGACGTCAAAAGGCCCCAAAACTTCCCGCCGGCGGAGTTCATCATCGGATGAGAAGTCACAATCCCCCCGCCGATGAAGTTTCTCCCCAAAAAGGAGACGTCGCTCTCCGTTGCGGAAGGCCACCAGGCAACGAGAAGAGAGCAGTACTACCACCCTCATAGAGAGATCCTAGAGAGGCTGGAAAAAGTAGAAAGGCAGATTTCCCGGAAGCCTGTTTGGTCAAGGCTATCGGAGACCTTCACTAGAGAAGAGTCATCCTTCATCCATGGAATAGTAGAGGCATCCATGCCAAATGACTTCTGAGTGCGACGCTTGGAAACATATGATAGGCGTAGCGACCCCCAAGTTCACATAACGAAGTATAGATGCAACATGGTGTTGCATGGTGCTAATGATGCCACCCTCTGCAAGTGCTTTGAAGTTAGTCTTTCCGGGCCCGTGACTACGTGGTATAACTCCCTGGCCCCCGGAACGACAATGGGTTTCTAGGAGTTGTCCATAACATTCATTCAACAGTTGATTGGAAGGAGACCGACGGTGAAGATGCCTGTCCAGATGTTCAGTATAGCGCAAAGGAATGGAAAGACCATTCGCGACTATGTCGAGAGGTTCAATAGGGAAGCCCTGAGTGTGCCCAACTTCTGCCCCGAAATCTGCATCCTTACCATGATCAGGGGACTTCGGAGAGACTCACAACTCTTTTACGAGTTGTCCAAAGATCCCCCAGACATCCTTGGGGAATTCTAGCGGAGGCTAGAACAACACATGACTGTTGAAGAACTGCGAATGGGAGGGCTAAAGTCTGACCACAATCATACCGAGGGTCAAGCTCACCAACCTCGGTTTCTGACGAAGGGTGGGGTAAGACCTCGAAAACAAATAGGGAAGAGGCAGGTGTCGTTCACTCCCTTGAACACCACAAGGACAAACATACTGATGGCCATGGAAAGGCAAGGGACTACCATCCAATGTCTGAAGGCGATGACCTCGGAGAATAAGAAGAACATGAAGAAGTTTTTCCAGTTTCACCGAGATCATGGGCACGACACCGAGGACTGCTTCCAGTTGAAAAAGTACATAGAATCTTTTATCAAACAATGCCAACTGCGGCGGTACTTGCGAATGCCGTCCCCCAAAGGAACAAGGGAAGAAGAAAGGAAAAGGGAAGATGAAGACTATGATTCCGACCGACATCGGAACCAAAGTCCCAGGAAGCATCCACCACCTCCAATGGGAGTAATCCAGACAATCACCACTAGGATACCCTCAGCCGAGAAGAAAAGGAAAGTCCGGGAAATCTCGATGATGGAGTTTGGAAACCCAGCGAACAAGCTTGTTCGGAAAGATGGGTCTACTATAAAGTTCCTTCATGATGACCCCCTCCTAATTATGACAAGGATAGGGAGTTGGGACGTCAAAAGAATGCTCATTGATGATGGTTCCAATGCCGATGTTCTGTTCTCCCACCAATTGCCGAACTTGGGCATCTCCAAGGGTGATATCAAACCTGTTACTTCCCCTACGTTCGGTGTAAGTCAATCCGAACTCCCTGTGCTCAGGTGGATTGATCTGCCCTTGATGCTAAGGGGAACTTCGGTTTAGAACAAGAAAGAGCTCTTCGGCTCCACAATGACAAGGTTCATCATCATAGATGTCCCTTCTTCATACAATGCCATCCTCGGAAGGTAGACACAAAGGAATCTCCACATTCGCCCAAATGTGAAATTCCTAACAATCACCTTCGGCGTGAAGGAAGGCACGTAGAGATATTCATTGATCAAGCTGAGGTGAGGAAAGTCTTCGTGAAGGCTAGACAATGTCCAATGAAAGTTCATGCACAGACTTCAAAAGAAAAGAGCATACTCGCTAAAGAGGCAATAGGAGAAGGAGTAGGTGACTTCAAAAAAATAGAAACAGATGATGTAGAACTTGTCCCAGGATGAAGTACCTAAGTGGGGAAACAACTGGCCGAAAGTGACAAGCAAGAACTTGTATCTTTTCTATTCATAAACAAATATTTGTTTGCCTACTCTCCAAAAGACATGCCCGGGGGAGACCCTTGGACAATTCAACATAGCCTTAAAGTGCGTCCAGAGGTAAAGCTTGTTCAGCAAAAAAAGCGCAGCCTTTTGGCGCATAAGAACAACTTCGTTAGAGCCGAAGTCCAATGGTTAGGAGGCAGGTGTAATAAAAGAAGTCAAGTACCCCGAATGGCTTAGCAATGTTGTTATCGCCACGAAGGAAGGGAGTGATAAACCTTCGAATGTGCATTGACTTCCAAAACATAAATGATGCCTGTCGTAAAGATTCATATCCTTTGCCACCAATAGATCAATTGGTGGACTCCACCGCCGAATACGGTCTGCTTAGCTTCCTCGACGCCTTCAGTGGATACCACCAAATTCGGATGGATTCCGAAGACGAGGAGAAAACCTCCTTCATCAGTGAAGTCGGGACCTACTACTATGTCAAAATGCACTTCAGTCTGAAGAATGCAAGGGCCACGAACCAAAGGCTGATGAACAGGGTGTTTGACACCCAAATTGGGAAGAATATGGAAGTATATGTCAATTATATGATAGTTAATAGCAAACTGCCTAGTAGTCATATCTTAGACTTCAAGGAAACATTCCACCGACTTTGGGAATTCAGAATCCGTCTTAACCTAGAGAAGTGCACGTTCGGGGTGAATGCGGGTAATTTCTTGGATTCATGGTATCGGAAAGAGGCATCGATGCCAACCCAGAAAAAGTTAAGGGCATGCTAGGATTCCGTACTCCTACAACAACCAAGGATGTGCAAAGGCTGACTGGGAGAATCACTTCCCTTAGTAGATTCATCTCCAGATATGGGGATCGGTGCCGACCGTTCTTCAAAGTGCTCACCAAAGTAGTAAAGAATGAAGGTACCTTCAGCTACGAGGAATATCCTTGGACCGAAGACTACCAAAAGGCCTAGGATGAGCTCAAAAGTTACCTAACCCGTCTGCCGACACTTTGGTAGCCGAGGGAAAGAGAACCTCTCATCCTTTACCTCGTTGTCAGTAAAAAAACGGTCAGTTCAGTGCTTGTAAAGAAAGAGGGAGGAAGGCAGTGGCCGATATACTATGTGAGTAAGTCTTTACATGGTGCCAAAGTTAGGTACCCTCTTCTATAGAAGGCCATATATGCCTTAGTATTGGCAAGTAGAAGGTTGCGAACTTACTTCCAAGGACACCCTATTACTGTCCGAAGTAACCTACCTCTTCGGGATGTCATGAGGAGGGTAGATCACTCGGGAAGATTATCGAAATGGTGTATTGAGCTCGGTGAGTATGACATCACTTATGAGCCAAGAAGGGCAATAAAGGCCCAAGCACTGGCAAACTTCATCGCCGAAGTGCCAAAATTCGAGGATACCCCTGAGGACCTTGAAAATGAGGAACCTAAGTGGACACTATTTGTTGATGGAGCCTCTGGTTCTAAACATCAAGTAGCTGGAGTAATCCTCCGCGGTCCTGAAGGTATGGAAGCCATGAAGGCCATCAAATTCGGCTTCAATGTCACCAACAACGTCACCGAAAATGAAGTCCTTATAGTAGGCTTATGGCTGGCAAAAAGAGTTGGTGTGAGAAATCTGAAGGCCCACCGTGATTCTCAGCTAGTAATCTAGCAGATGGTGGGGGACTATGGCGTAAAGGACCTAACCTTGGAAAAATACCATGACCTCGTCAAAAAGCTCATCCAAGAGCTTGACACGGTACATATAGAAAATGTACCTCATTGAGATAATGTGGAAGCAGACACTTTGGCCAAATCAAAGAAGTCCACCGAAGTACTATATCAGCCAAGCATAGCGATATTGTGCATAACAACCTCGGGCAGAGGGTGGAAAGATCCCATCAAGAAATACCTCATAACTTCAGAACTTCCCAAAGATTCTCTTGAAGCCGCGAGAGTGTGAAAATGCTCGAGAAGATACTTCCTGATTGGGGAAGAATTGTATCGACAAGGGTACGCAAGTCCATTATAGAGGTGTGTCAGCGAAGAGGATGTTAAAGCTATCCTAAAAGAATTCCATGAGGGGGCTTGCGGTTCTCACGTAGGAACTGATGCACTGGTCGGAGTACTACTTCGGCAAAGATATTTTTAGCCCACCTTGAGGAAGGGTGCGAGGTAGTTCATCTAGAAATGCGACAAACGCCAAAGACACACACCTATCCAGAGACTACCCTAAAAAATGATAACTTTGTTGGGTTTCGGGAGCCAAACAGTGCAGTGGAATTTAACCGAAACCCTCCAGGATCCAAGTGAAACAGGGTAAACCGGGTGCTCAAAAATTTCATACCTAATTTTCGGTTGAGATCTCTCACTCAACTGTAGAGTTGAATCACAAAACCTGAACAGTTGACGTGTTCAGGCTCTCTATAGTATCCACACGAGCCTCTCGGGATCACCACGATTCCACCACGTCCTGGCAGATGCGTTTCTCTTGCGCTCGCAGTGCTAGCTTGCGTCCTCCAAGGAATTGCAAGAGAAGAGTGCGGCTGTCCTTTTGGGAGGCTAGGGCAAGGAGACCTGCGAATTTCTCACTTAAAAGTTGTATTTATAGTGAGACTCAACTTCCAGGCCTAATGGGTTTCAAAACCCTAATCCAATTAGGATTTAATTTCGGGCTTAATAATGGCTCAACTCTTGGGCCCATTATTAATACGAAATTAAAGTGAAACCATAACCCAAATAATTAGCCCATGCACTCTAATGATCCAAATAGCTCTATGTGTGCGACCCAATAGGCTCTTACCACATTGGCAATGATCACAAATCACATTTATGATCATAAGCAATGAGCGATGTCTAGCAACACATCATTGCTACCCAAGTGACAAGATTGCCGGTGAATCGACTAAACCTTTATGATCATCACCGATATATGCCATTGTCCCTTTGTCCAAGATATCAAGACTAAGCACGAGAAATGGAATGTGTCACTCTCGTATAGCTCAATCTTTGGTTTCTTGATTACTGCATAGACCAACTTAAACTGATGACATTGATATCGTATATCAACTCATCTGAGCATGGCCATGCATTTTTCTAAGTCTTACTCTATCAAGGGGACCGAAGATGTCACTCCTGTTACATAGGAGAGACAAATCCCATCTTGATCATACAAATCCCTCCGCATGATAAGTGACATACCCAATGACCTCCTTCAAGTTCACTCAGTTATGAGCAACAAAGGAAAATATCAAAGTATGTGACTCACATGTAGGGAACCTTGATGATCTTAGGTCGAAGGACTACATATACCATGATCACTATGAGAATCACTTATGACACTCATATAACGATCCATGTAGTGTTCTCATGGTGGGTCGGTCCAGTACACAAGTTCTCCAACTTGTACCCATATGTAGACTACATATCTCATATTAGTCTCCACATATGCTAGTCGTTATGTATTATTGCAACCCGCTCCACAATAATACTAGACCAGGGACGTTTAAGAATATCATTATTCTAGGGTTACAATTATGTTTGTTAAGTTACGCAGAAACAAAAAAACAAACAAAATTGCTGGATTAATGCCTAAATAAAATATCATGACTCAATGTGCAAAAATACAATCATCTCATGATTGGCTTTTTGGGCACAACACTAACAAACTTCGGCAAACTACCCTTGCCCCTTTGCCGTATGGGGTATAGACCTCATTGGCCCTTTCCCAATAGCTCCTAGAGGAGTGAAGTTCTGCGTAGTCGCAGTAGATTATTTCACCAAGTGGATCGAGGCAGAGCCTTTAGCAGCAATCTCGATGAAGGACATACAGAGATTTGTCTAGAAGGACATCATATACAGTTCGGCATACCGAGGGTGATAGTAGTTGATAATGGTTCCCAGTTTACCGATAAAGGTTTCCAAGAATTCATAGTCAACCTTGGGACAAAGTTGCACTTCACCCTGGTGGCCCACCCTCAGAGCAATGGACAAGTTGAAGTGTCCAACAGAACAATAATGGATGGCCTGAAGAAAAGGTTGAAGGAAGCAAAGGCAAGATGGCTAGGAGAGCTTTTGAGTGTCCTATGGAGCTATTGAACAACCCTAAGAAGAGCCACGGGTGAGACGCCCTTCTCACTCGTCTTCGGCATAGAGGCCATTATCCCTGTCGAGGTCGTACAACCATCGGTCAGGATACAAGTGTTCGACGAAGAAGGGAACAACCTCGGTTTAAGAACCAAGTTGGACCTCATTGACAAGTATAGAGAGATGTCCGAGCTCAGAAGAAAAGCTTTCCAGCAGAGAGTAGCCGTCGCTACCAACCTACACATCAAGTGAAAAGGAATCAAGAAGGGGGACCTCGTTCTCCAAAAAGCTGAATTTTAAGCTCGAAGACCATCTCACGGAGTACTTTGGGCAAACTGGGATGGTCCTTATTTAGTCCTCGATGAAGCTCGGCTAGGAGTCTACAAGCTCGGTGATACCAAAGGTGGAGAATTGAAAATTACCCAGCACTCAAATTCCTTGAAAAAATTATATACTTAGAAATTTTTTCTAAGGAAAAAATTGTACAATTCTCACCAAGGGTGACTCACTAAACATGGTGTAAAAACCGAATAAAGTTTTTCCTAAAAATGCCTACGTGCAAGATTATACATTTTTTCTGAAGGCTTAATGACCGAACATGTTGCCTTCCGAAGGAAAAAATGAAACATATTCACTTCCAAGGGGGAAAATGAACATGGTCGCCTCCATTGGATGACAACCAAAGACGGTTATTTTATAAAAGTGGCTCAGTAAATTTGCACACTTAGAAAAATTTTTTAGAACAAAGTTGCGCAAAAACACCAAAGAGGCATAACCGAAGATGGTTATATTCAAAAGTGAATATTTCCTTCAACTGAACATGGTTTCCAAAGAAAAGCTTTTCATGTGACCAAACATGGTAGTACCAGAAGGAGGAAAGCCAAAAGTAGCTGCTTCCTGAAGCGAATAAGTGAAGAATTTTGAAAAATTTTCAAGGATGAAATGGTCCGAACGTGGATATGTCCGAAGGGTCACTTTTTCCGAAAAACATTAATCGAACATGGTTGGGGAAAAGGGGACTTAACTAATTGTACATGTGTTAAGTTTCATGGAAGATGGTCTTTTTCCAAATGATGATGACCGAACATGGTCACGACACCCTTCGACGCCGAAGATAGTTCAGTAAGGAACTTAGCCAAAATTTTTAAGAAAGAAAGTTTCATTGAAATTTTGTTACGAAGTACAAAGGTAGCAAATTACAAGGAAAAGAAGCAAAAGCAAGCCTATTCGGGGTCCTGGACACCCACTGGCTCCTCGGCATCTTCAGCTACCTCACCTTCGGCGTCATCTTCTTTGGCAGCAACTGTTGGGCCCGAAGGTGGATTAGCTGGGAGATTGAGGAACTCTATCCTCGACCACTCCCAAGATGGTCCTTTGGGGATGTCCAGGGCCGCTAGAAAAGGAAGGTCAAGGTCGGGAAATTTGGACAAAACTTGGTGACGGGCTAGGCAAAAACCGTCCTGATAAGAAGACTTAGTTGCCTGGTCAGAGTCGTTCTTCTCCATATGCAAGTCCTCCAGTTCATTTTTTAGGACCACGACCTCCCTCTCCAACTTTTTCCTTTTCTTCTTCTCCTTGTTCAGCTTGTTGACCTCGGCTTGGAGTTCGGAATTTAAAGCAAATGTCTTTGTAAGATCAGCAATGGCATCGTCTCTCTTCTTTTGAAAAGCCTCATTCGCCGAGGTCAAAGATATCATCTTCAAACCGAGGTCTGACATCTTCGTGAAAAATTCCTGAATGAGCTCCCCCAGACTCTTCAGACACTTTTACCGAAGGTTGGCCAACTCATCCTTGGCTATTTTATTAACTTGTCGTACTTGACGATAGAGCTGGCAAGGAGCTCCTTGGCCTTTTCCAAGGACTCCTCGGACCAACCCGGAACCGAAGACTATTTGGCTGCCCAAGCTCTGAAGTATCCACTATATGCCAAGAGCTACAGAAGGAAAGGCAGAATGGGGATAAATAAATGGGCAAAAAACTTAGGAAATTTTGCTAAGTCCTAAAAGGTTCGAAAGCTTACTTGGGCAGCATGTTCACTCATCGTCGCGATGAGGACCTCCTCATTCGGACACTCCTCCGTGAGGGATTGGAAAGTGGCATTTTTCAGGATGCCCTTCGCCATCTAAGGAGTCATTTTCTGGCTATCCTCGGAGAACAAGTCCATGTTCTCCATGAAAGTCTAGAAAGGCTTCATCGGCACTTTGTCCTTTAAAATCTTGGTATTCTGAAAGGCCTTCTTCCGGGCGTGCTCTACCACCCACTGAACAGGTGCTTGCTCCTCTGCAAAATCACGCCAAAGTTCCATTAGCATGTTATCCCTTAGCCATTCATCTATAAGGTCTAAAATGCCAAAAATTGCCAAACTCAAAGAAGAATGACTAAGGGACAAACATGGTGGACGCTCGGCGTCATCTCCCTCAGAGTCATTAACCTCAAGGACCTCGGCAGGAACATGCTTGCCTTTCCTATTTTGGCACTCTTCAAGCTCCTTGGCTGAAAGTCCCCCAACCGAGGTCCCCAAGATCTCCACCGTAGATGGCCGGCTTCAAAGGGGGGTCCGCGTCAACAGAAGTTTGATCTGCACCTCCGGATCGCCTTCGGGTGGAGGAGGAAGGAGTCCTCCTTGACTTTCTTCGACTTCGGAGCCAAAGATGGTCCCCCAGGTGCCTTCTTCCTCTTCGGCACCAACTTCTTTCTCTGTTGCTCCCCCTTCTCAGCCTGACAAAGGAGGAAAGACTTGTAAAATGAAGTGGACTTGTCACCCATCTATGCAAAAAAAAGAACATCAGTGTAAGTACAGAAAGAGATATATGAAAAAATCTAGAAAGAAACTTAATTTCTTCAAGAACTAGATACGTGAGTTCGCACCGAATGAGCATTACCAGCCACGCCTTCTTCCGGTCAAAAGGAGGCTTTGGCATGTTCAGGTCGGTAATGTGTTCCTTGATCATCCCTAGCTCCTGAAGGACCTCTTTGGTCATTAAATTCCATCTAATAGCAAAGGGGTCTAAGGAACGCGGAGAGACCTTGGGATCCCAGTCCATGACAGCCCGAATATGGCTATCGAACTCCTCAAATTGGGCTTCAAACTCTAAGGTTAGCAGCTTCTGGGGATCAACCTCATCAATATCCAAAGTCCCCAAAGCCCATTTGGTTGGCACATGCTTCCACTGCTCATGGACCTTCAGAAAGAACTTCTTCTGCCACCCTCGCTAGCTGTCCTTCATTTCAAAGGTGAACGTGTACTTCCTGCTCCCAGATCCCCGAAGAAGCAAGAAGTAGAACCCACCCTTTGGGACAGGGTGGAGTTTGAAGTATTCCATGGAGAAGATGAAGTGGGGCTCTATCTTGAAGACCACACACATGCAAAATGATAGCCAAAGAGCTATTACCCTCTGAACTCCTAAGCTCTGACGAGCACCACCCTCGGTAAAAGTCAAGTACCAACCTCGGATCGGACAAATTGCAACCTCAAAAAAAAAGGGTACACAGTCCTTCACCCTCTAACCTCAGTAAACCACAATCCTCGGGGTAGTAGAGCTTCTCCCGAAGGTGCCCTGCTCTGCCGAAGTATTCATCATGACAGCTCTCAATGATGATATCTAGCCGAACTTAGTCTCCTACTCCGAAGGGGTCTCGTTCCCCGAAGGGGTCTTATGAAAATAAGACAAAAACGGTTAAGGAGCCTCTGACACAGAGACCTCGCACACGCCCCTGACACATAAGACCTTCCATAGCCCTATTTCCTGGACAGAACAGCCTATAGCCAGCTGGAGATCCCCCATCCCTGAGGATACGGATCACATCCGACCGAACACGTGTCGTGATCTAAGCGAACTATGTCAAACGGACTCCTCCCAATGCTGCCTCATAAATACTTGGAGGACAACTTTGGTAAGGGACACAACTCTCTCTACTCCTTTACTCTCCACTCTCTACTCCTTCTGACCAAATACTTGGGCGTCGGAGGCTCCTCCCCTGGAAACACATTCCGAGGAGCTCCTAACACCTGTTCTTTTGAGCATTTTAGGCACTCTCATACCGGAAGCTCATACTTTAGGTCATCATGTCGTACAATGAAGATGTCAACAGGCATCACTTGGCACCGTCTATGGGAACTTGCCCTCACATAGCCGTCGTTGAAACTCAGCATTCTAAGGATAAAGGACTGCCGAAGTCACCATCCGCGCCAGAGAATCAACCGACGACTGAACCACCCGCTGTAAGGACTCCTTTGCCTGAGGACGAACGCCCTCTAATGATCACGATGAGCTTTTTACGTGATTTTCAGTGCTCTGTTATGGCTGAAATGACACAACAGTGAGACCAAATGTGGTCTCAACCACATTCGGGCCGAAGGGCATCCTCACCAACTCCCCGTCGGGAGAAAAGCCCGAAGTCCACTCACCGGAGCTCAAGGAGTGGAAACTTTCATGATGAATCCTCAATGGATGAGGTACCTCTTAGAGGCCGACGTACAGGAGAAACGGTGTCAAAAGGGGCCAAAACTTACCGATGGCGAAGTTCATCACCGGAGGAGAAATCACATTCCCCCCATCGCCGAAGTTATTCCCCAAAAAGGAGGTGTCGTTCTCCGTTGTCGGAGGTCTCCAGGAAGAGAGAAGAGCCTAGCGCCACCATCCTCATGGAAAATATCCCAGAAAGGTTGGAGAAAGTGGAAAGGCAGATGGCTCAGAAACTTCTCTGGCCAAGTTTGTCGGAAACCTTCACTAGCGAAGAGTCACCCTTCATTCAAGCGATAGTTGAGGCACCTATGCCAAGCGACTTCCGGGTGCCACGCTTGGAGACATACGATGGGCGAAGTGACCCCCAAGCTGTTGGGTTTCGGGAGCCAAACAGCGCAGCGGAATTTAACCGAAACCCTCCAGGATCCAAGTGAAACAAGGTAAACCGAGTGTTCAAAAATTTTCATACCTAATTTTCGGTTGAGATCTCTCACTCAACTGTAGAGTCGAATCACAAAACCTGAATAGTTGACGTGTTCAGGCTCTCTATGGTATCCACACGAGCCTCTCGGGATCACCACGCTTCCACCATGTCCCGGCAGATGCGTTTCTCTTGCGCTCGCAGTGCCAGTTTGCGTCCTCCAAGGAATTGCAAGAGAAGAGTGTGGCTGTCCTTTTGGGAGGTTAGGGCAAGGAGACCTACGAATTTCTCACTTAAAAGTTGTATTTATAGTGAGACTCAACTTCCAGGCCTAATGGGTTTCAAAGCCCTAATCCAATTAGGATTTAATTTCGGGCTTAATAATGGCTCAACTCTTCGGCCCATTATTAATAAGAAATTAAAGTGAAACCGTAACCCAAATAATTAGCCCATGCACTCTAATGATACAAATAGCTCTATGTGTGCGACCCAATAGGTTCTTGCCATGTTGGCAATGATCATAAATCACATTTATGATCATAAGCAATGAGCAGTGTCTAGCAACACATCATTGCTACCCAAGTGACAAGATTGTCGATGAATCGACTAAACCTTTATGATCATCACCGATATATGCCATTATCCCTTTGTCCAAGATATCAAGACTAAGCACGAGACATGGAATGTGTCACTTTCGTATAGCCCAATCTTTGGTTTCTTGATTGCCGAGTAGACCAACTTAAACTGATGACATTTATATCGTATATCAACTCATCCGAGCATGGCCATGCATTTTTATAAGTCTTATTCTATCAAGGGGCCCGAAGATATCACTCCCATTACATAAGAGGGACAAATCCTATCTTGATCATACAAATCCCTCCACATGATATGTGACATACCCAATGACCTCCTTCAAGTTCACTCAGTTACGAGCAACAAAGGAAAGTATCAAAGTATGTGACTCACATGTAGAGAACCTTGATGATCTTAGGTCGAAGGACTACATATACCATGATCACTATGAGAATCACTTATGACACTCATATAATGATCCATGTAGTCTTCTCAAGGTGGGTTGGTCCAGTACACAAGTTCTCCAACTTGTACCCATATGTAGACTACATATCTCATATTAGTCTCCACATATGCTAGTCGTTATGTATTATTGCAACCCGCTCCACAATAATGCTAGACCAGGGACGTTTAAGAATATCGTTATTCTAGGGTTATGATTATGTTTGTTAAGTTATGTAGAAATAAAACAACAAACATAATTGATGGATTAATGCCTTAATAAAATATCGTGACTCAATGTGCAAAAATACAATCATCTCACATTGGCTTTTGAGCACAACACTAATACAAGCCCACTTAACCAAATACAGGCATAGTATGGTGCTGCACGGTGCCGATGATGCTACCCTTTGCAAGTGCTTTGAGGTCACCCTCTCCGGACAGGCAACCACGTGGTACAACTCCCTCGCCCCTGGAACTATAATGAGTTTTGAAGAGCTGTCCACGGAGTTTACGCAGTAGTTCATCGTTAGTAGGCCGACGGTGAAGATGCCGGTTCAAATGTTCGACATCGCGCAAAGAAACGAAGAGACCATTCGTGACTATGTGGAAAGATTCAACTGAGAGGCCTTGAGTGTGCCGGACTTCTGCCTCAAAATACTCATCCTCACCATGATACGAGGGCTTTGGCAAGACTCGCAACTCTTTTACGACTTCTCGAAGGATCCCCCGGACACCCTTGGCGAGTTCTACCAAAGGGCCGAGCAGCATATGACGGCCGAAGAGCTGAGGATGGGGGGAGCGAAGTCCGATGGTCATCAGCTTGAAGGACAAAGTCACCAAAATCGCTATTCTGTCGAGGACGGGTGAAGACCCAGGAAGCAGAAGGGGAAGAAAACCCATGTCGTTCACCCCCCTGAACACCTCCAGAACAAACATACTGCTGGCCATGGAAAGGCAAGGCAATCCAATCCAGCGTCTGAAGGCTATGACTTCAGAAAACAAGAAAAATCTGAAGAAATTCTGCTAGTTCCATCGTGACCATGGACATGACATAGAGGATTGCTTCCAGCTGAGGAAGTACATCGAGTCTTTCATAAAGTAAGGCCAACTTCAGCGCTACCTGCGGATGCCCTCCCCAATGGGGAGGAGGGAAAAGGAAAGGAAAGGAGATGATGACTATGACTCCGACAGATGTCAAGACCGAAGTCCCAAGAGCCATCCACCACCACCAGTAGGAGTAATCCAGATGATCATCACGGGGATACCATCGGCTGAAAGGAAGAGAAAGATGAGGGAAATCTCGGTCATGGAGTTCGGTCACCAACCGAACAAGCTTGTTCGGAAGGATGGATCCACCATGATGTTTCCTCACGACGACCCACTCCTCATCATGGCGAGGATAGGAAGTTGGGATGTTAAGAGAGTACTCCTCGATGATGGTTCCAATGTCGATATCTTATTCTCCCATTTGCTGCCAAGTTTGGGTTTCGCAAAAGGCGATCTCAAGCCTGTCACCTCCCCTACCTTCGGGGTAGGTCTGTCGGAACTACTTGTCCCCGGATGGATCGACCTGCCTTGGATGTTAAGAGAAACTTTGTCGTAAAACAAAGGTGAGCTCTTTGCTTCAACAATGACAAGGTTCATCATCGTAGCTGTCCCTTCATCATATAATGCAATCCTTGGGAGGCAGATGCAAGAAAATCTTTACGTCCGTCCGGATGTTAAATACTTGGTTGTCACCTTCGCAACAAAGGATAGGGATGCCGAGATCTTCATCGACCAAGCAGAAGTAAGGAAGGTCTTTGTGAAGGCATGACAAGGACCAGCAAAGATCCACACACAGACTTTGGGAACGAAGGCCGTGCTCGGAGAAGCGGCAAAGGGAGAAGAAATAGTAGATCTCAAAAAAATAGAAACAGAAGATGTGCAACTTGTCCCAGGCCGAAGTACCCTGGTGGGGAAGAAACTGGTTAAAGGTGACAAGGGAAAACTTGTATATTTTCTGTTAATGAACAAAGATCTGTTTGCCTACTCACCGAAGAACATGCCTGGGGTAAACCCTTGCATAATCCAACATAGTCTTAAGGTGGGCCTAGAGGCAAAGCCTGTTCGACAAAAAAAGTGAAGCCTCATGGCACATAAGAACAACTTCAACAAAATCGAAGCACAACACTTAATGGAAGTAGGTGTAATAAGGGAAGTCAAGTACCCTGAATGGCTTAGCAATGTTGTCGTTGCTACGAAAGAAGGGAGTGATAAGCTCCGAATGTGCATCGATTTCCAAAACATAAACGATGGTTGCCCCAGGGATTCTTATCCTTTACCACCAATAGATTAGTTGGTGGACTTTACTGCCGAACACGGCCTATTTAGTTTCCTCGATGCCTCCAGCGGATATCACCAAATTCGAATGGATCCCGAAGATGAGGAGAAAACTGCTTTCATTACCGAAGTAGGAACTTACTGTTACATTAGGATGCCCTTCGGTCTAAAGAATGCTGGTGCCACATACCAAAGGCTAATAAACAGGGTGTTCGACTCCCAGATAAGGAGGAATATAGAAGTATATGTCGATGATATGATAGTTAAGAGCAAATTGCCTAGCAGTCATATCGAAGACTTAACTGAAACATTCCACCAAGTTCGGGAATTCAAAAATCGTCTAAACCCAGAGAAGTGCGTGTTCGGAGTAAATGCAGGCAGGTTCCTCGGATTCATAGTGTCAGAGAGAGGAATCGATACCAATCCGGAAAAAGTCAAGGCCCTGCTAGGATTCCGAACTCTCGCAATAGTCAAGGGTGTGCAAAGGCTAACGGGGAGAATCACTTCTCTTAGTAGGTTCATCTCCAGATATGGGGATCGGTGTTGACCGTTCTTCAAAGTGCTCACTAAAGCCGCAAAAAATGATGGTACCTTCGGTGTTAAAGAACACCCTTGGAGCGAAGATCGCCAAAAAGCTTAGGATGAGCTAAAAACCTACTTAACCCACCTGCCGACACTTCGGCAGACGAAGGATAGAGAACCTCTCATCCTATACCACACCGTCAACGAAAAACCAATAAGTTCGGTGCTTGTAAAAGAAAACGGAGGGAGACAGTGGCCGGTATACTATTTAAGCAAATCGCTACATGGAGTAAAGGTCAAGTACCCTCTTCTACAAAAGGCCATCTATGCGTTAGTACTGGAAAGAAAAAGGTTGTGACCCTACTTCCAAGCACACCCTATTAGTGTCCGAAGTAACCTACCTCTTTGGGATATCATGAGGAAGGTTGATCACTCAGGAAGACTATCAAAATGGTGCATTGAGCTCGGTGAATATGACATCACCTATGAGCCAAGAAAGGCCATAAAGGCCCAAGCATCGGTAGACTTCATCGCCGAGGTCCCAAAAATCGGAGATACCGTGGAGGAGCTCATCAACGACGAACCTGAGTAGATGTTATTTGTCGATGGAGCTTCGGGTTACGAACACCAAGGAGCTGGAGTAGTTCTCCGTGGTCTTGAGGGAATGGAGGCCAGAAAGACTATCAAGTTCAGGTTCAATGTCACCAACAATATCACTGAATATGAAGCCCTTATAGCAGGCTTACGGCTAGCAAAGAGGGTGGGTGTGAGAAATCTGAAGGCCCGCAGCGACTCTCAGCTAATGGTCCAACAGATAGCAAGAGAATATGGCGCAAAGGATCCAACCTTGGCAAAATATCACAACCTCGTCAAAGAACTCATCCAAGAATTTGGCACAGTGCACATAGGAAATGTACCTCAGCGAGATAACATGGAGGTTGACGCACTGGCCAAGTCAAAAGAGTCAACAGAAGTACTACACCATCTGAGTATAGCGGTAATCTATGTAACAACCACGGGAAAAACTCTCTGTAACATAAACACCCAACTAAGGTTTATTTACCAACTTTTCAATTCGGCCAACTAATGTTTCTTAACCTTAAGTCTTATTTTCTTAAGGTGTTAGCCTGGGAGGTGGCCCAGGAGGCTTATGAATAAAACCCAAATAGTTACTTGCAACAGAAGTAAGGCCCAATACCACTAACTTGCAGAACAAGCAAGGCTTTAATAGATTACTTGGATGACAAGCAAGGCCAACACTTAATGAAATTCAAGTGTCTAAGTTGTGTGCAATCAAGTGTGCTACTTAGAATGGCAACATAGAAGCCCAAGGTAGTCATTTAGTTTGAAAACTCATGTTTGAATGTACATGTACCTCTCGGCCATAAAAGAACAAAGGAGGTTCGCAAGATGAACATACATCTCATTCATGCCAGAACATACATAAGCCCATAAGCATTCATCATATACAAGTCCAAAACCATTCCAAAAGTGCAAACATAACCTGGCCCACCAAGGTACTCCATGTACCACAAAATAACTAGGCAACCGAGACTACATAAACATGTACAACAAAAGTAGTCTACCTAGTACACATACATGGCTTCATGCCATGATTCCAAAGTCCTCAATACCAAGTTATGTTACAACCCAAAGCACCTAATGCTCAAACAGAACCTTAAGTATGCCATACAACAAGACACACTGCAAAACCAAACCTATGGCCATGTTCATGGTCATAAAAGTGAAAACTATGATCAGAGCAAGTGTCCATATATCCATAGCTGCCCACCTAGACAAGTCCCACTCTACAAGCCTGCACAACTTAACACATAAGTCTCGGTCAACTTCAAAATAAGACTTGTAATACACAAAACTAACCAAGCCAAGCACTCATTGGTGTATGGGCAATGAGTATAAATACTCAGTAGAGTTCACCATTATACCAACTCATAACAGAGTTTATTTAGTTAAGCCGAGTATACAACTCAAGGCTTAACCTCCATTTGCTCATAATAACCTGCAAAATAAGACACAAAGACAACAAAACACAACATATATATATATATATAGATGCTAACAAACCTGAGACATATAAGCCACATTATCAAGTAAATGGTTAGCAAGCACAAGGAATCACTCAAGCACACAATAAACACACACACACACACCACAACGACCATTTGGCCAAGTACTATAACATGTGCCATTATGCACTTTTGCACACAAAACTTCACCATAAACTCCACTTCCACTAGAGCTCTGAAATGCCTATCAAAATGGCCACATTCACTAGGATTTCTAGCACATGTTCATAGTCAATTAGCTAATTAACAACCGTAACCGAATCAATCTCAATAGCCCATTAAGTAATTAAGGTCATTTAGCAAATTTAACCATCACTTAGCCACTTTAATACTTGAATCATGGTATACTACCAAGCAATCAAGTAACTAGTGAAACCCTACCTCAATTCAAGCTTGTGTTCTTCTCATCCAATGCTCAACATGCAACCGAAATGTTCCTCAACCAAGTGAGCCTAACACGTAATCATTTAGGCATCAATACTCCTTATTCATGGAACATGTACCATGTATTCAAGGAAAAACACAAGGATTACCTCAAACCCTAGCTTGAAATGTCTCGGCCTCCCTTGCTTCTTCAAATCAAAGCTTGATCTTGAGCTGTTTAGTGCTGAAATCAAAGACTTCTATCTTTTCTGCTTCACTCTAGCTCCAATTACCTCTTTATTGCCCTTAATCTAAGACAAAATTTTGTGAAAGCTCAAGAACACAACCAAGAACACACTAAGCTAGCTTTCGGTCTTGGAGAAGGAAACCCGAAATGAAGGCAATAAAGCTAAGTGGACTTAAGCATTTCGGGTATCAAGACACATGTAACCAAAATGGTTATAGGCTAGCTTCCGACTCTACTTATTTTGCATGGCTCAATTGAGCCCCCACCTCCACATGGTTACACTTTTATCACTAAATCACATGCTCATTTAGGCACTTAGGTCACTTCATGGCTTACAATGCCAAGTACACACCACAAGTGCTTTAAATGGTCATTAGTCCATGTGAGTTTCGGCCGAAAACCATAACTAGTCTTGTTAGGCTCACCTCCCAAGTGCTTGGCTTAGGCCAAGAAACATAAAGGAAACATAAAGGACTGAAGTGAAGGACTAAGGGAACTAGTACAGTGATGTATGTGCAAAGCTAGAAACTTTCAGGACTTAACTGCACATAGAAACTGGACTATGGGAAAACAGACAGAAATCCAAGAAAGGGGACCAAATTGTACACTTAGATTGGTGGTATAATTGAAACTACAAACTTCAAGATAGTGATTTCGGCCATGCAAGTTTATTTTGATGACTAGTGCAAGACTAGACCAAGTTTAGTGGACAACAATTATAACTAGTCATGTCTTGTCTACCACTAAGGAACTATTCATTATTTAACTAGTTAAACTAACTAGTGTTCACACTAGTCTTATGGCCGGTTTTATAAGGGAATTATGGCACTTTAGTACATGTGTTTGACATGTGCATGGCATTATAGGCCATGAAGTGACTTAAATGTCAAGTTAGACACATGTTTTAGTGGCGGCATTGTGGTCATGTGAAGTTGAAGGCTACATTGAACCATGCAAATTAATGGAAGACAAAAGTTAGCATATTTGCCAACTATTGCACAAGTGTCCTATGGCCGGACTTAGTCAAGGCCATTTGTTTTGCCATTTCGGGCTTGTTCATCCTTTCTTGGCCGAGAGCTTGCTAGTCTAACTTCTTGAGCTTTCTCTCTCAAATTGATCTTGAATTCAAGCATGTTTGGAGACAATTGGAGGAGGCAAGCTTGGTTTCAGCACTAGATCATTCCAATTCAAGCTTTGGATTTGAAGTTTCAAAGAAGGCTGAGCCAAATCAAGCTAGGGTTTGAGGTATTTCTTGATATTCCTTGATTACATGGTTTGAATTCCATGAACAAGGAGTTTAAGTGCTCAAGTGATGTTGTATTAAGCTAATTGAGCAAGTAATGTGTGGGTTTGAAAGTTTAGTGTTGGCCGAAAGTGATGGATGAGATAGCTTGGTGTTCTTCTTTGTTTTCATGGAATTTAATCCATGATTAAGGTTTGTTGATGCCTATTTAACCTTGTGGTAGGCTAAATTGAGTGAACAACATCAAATTGTGAAAGTTGGTGCTTGGCCGAATGCTTGATTAGAGGTAATTCCTTGTTCTTTCCTTGATTACATGGTAATGGTTCCATGAACAGGGTTTAATGATGACTAGATGATTATATGTTGGGCTAAATTGGTGAGGAAATCAATGTGTGGAAATGTACATTCGGCCGAGAGCATGAATTATAGTAACTTGGTGTTCCTCATCGAATACATGGTAATTAGTCCGTGAATAAGAGTTGTTGATGCCTAATTGTTGTTATGGTAGGCTATTTGAGTGAAGAACACTTGGGCATTGAAAGTTGGATTGTGGCCGAGAACATATTGAAGTAGGGTTCACTAACACTTGATATGCTTGGTGAATTACCATGGTTCAAGTGTTTAGAGTAGCTAAATGATGGTTAAAATTTGCCAAATGACCTTAGTTTCTTGATGGGCTATTGAGAATGCATTCAGTTCACAAGTTGATTAGCTAATTAACTATTGTACATGTGCTAGAAATGCTAGTAAATGTGGCTTATTTGCTTGGCATTTTGGAGCTCTAAGTTGAAGTGGTGTGTTTGATGATGTTAGGTGTGCAAAGTGCACATGGGCACATGTATGGTATATTGGCCGAGAGCATTATGTGGTGTGTGTGTGTGTTATTGTGTGGTTGGGTGTTTTCCATGTGCTTGCTAACCCAGTTTATGTTATTGTGATTATATGCCTCGGTTATCTATCATGTATATGTATATGTTTGGTTTCTCCTTGTCTTTGTGTTTATTTTGCAGGTATATTGAGCTTATGGGAGGTTAAGCTTTGAGTTGTATACTCGACTTAACTAAATAGACTCTTAATTGAGTTGTTATATCAAGTGAACTCTAATGAGTTTTATACTCACTGCCCATCCTACTTGTTTTTCAGGAAAAGACATTCGGCCTGAATAGTGTGTGCTTGCTTTGTGCTTGTGTTTAGTGCTAGCTTGCTTTATTGTCAAGGTATGTGCCAATGTATGCTTGGCTTATTGGTTTTGGTTCATTACAAGTCTTATATTTTGTTGGCCGAGACTTATGGACTAAGTTTGCAGGCTTGTAGTGTGAGGGACCTATCTAGGAGAACTATGGATATGTGGACATTGGCTTTGATCATAGTGTTTACCTTTATGACAATGAATATGGCAATTGGGTTGGTGTTGTAGTGTGTTCTTTTGTATGGGATCCTTAAGGTACTGTTTGACCATTAGTGGTCATGGGTTGTACTAGCTTGGCATGGGAAACTTATGGGTTTATGGCAAGTAGCCATGTTGGCTACTAGGTAGACTACCTTTTCGTGTACACATATGTAGTCCTGGATACCTAGCTTTAGTGTTGGTTTTGTTGGACTTTTGTGCCAAGTTATGTGCATGTGTTATGGCTAGTTTTGGACATGTATATATGTTGAATGCTTTGGGCCAAGGTTTGGCACCTTTACGAATGGCTTTGGGCTTATGTTTGTGTATGTAGATATGAACCTCCATGTGTACCTTTGTTGGCCAAGAAGAACATATGCATATCAACATATGGTTTCAAATCAAAGTAAATACTGTGGGCTTCTTGGTTGCCATATAAGTAGCACACTTGATTGCACACCATATATGCACTTAAAATTTCTTTAAGTGTTGCCTTGCTTGTTATGCAAGTAATCTATTAAAACCTTGCTTGTTTTGCAAGTTAGTGGAATTAGGCCCTGCATCTGATGCAAGTAATTAATGGATTTGTTTCAAAAGCCTCCTGGGCCACCTCCCAGGCTTCTCACCTTAAGAAAATAAGACTTAATGTTGCCATTGCTTGTTTGGCCGAATTGAAGAACTTAGAATTAACTTGAGTTTGGCAGTTAAACCTAGAACTTATGGGCCAGGGCCTGTGTGAGGTGTGACAAGTCTTAACTTGGTAAACCAAGGCAATGATGCCTTAATACCTTAGTAGGTGATAGTTGAAGTGCTATCGCCCTGTTTACCCACCGACCACGGAAAAGAGAGAGCCAGACACCTGAGGCACACGGCCTCGGCAGCTCGCCAATTCCAACTTCGGGAGCCAGTGCAGTGCCTCCTTCAGGAAGGCGACCGAACCAGCTTCGGGGGAGAAGGACCAATCACCCTCAGAGGGAGAAAGGCCCCCGAAGACGGAGACGTCGAAGTTCCAACCTGACTCTGGAAAAAGGCTCCTCACCCCGAAGTGAGACATCAACCAAAGGGACCTCGGT
This sequence comes from Aquilaria sinensis, assembly GCA_005392925.1. Lineage (NCBI taxonomy): Eukaryota > Viridiplantae > Streptophyta > Magnoliopsida > Malvales > Thymelaeaceae > Aquilaria > Aquilaria sinensis. The sequence continues at coordinate 33,988 of SMDT01001869.1, forward strand.
TGTACGGTAAGAGCTATCAAGGAGTCTCTGACACTCCACTTACATACATCTCAGACACGCCACCGTCAGATATGCTCTGACATGCCATCGCAGTCTAATGTCCTGTCATGAATGGCTACAGCTCACGGCCCGAGGAGCCTATAGGTGGCTAGGGGCCCCTACTCCTAGAAGTACGAACACCATCCAACCATACAGGTGCCGTACACGTGTCATCATCTGAAGGGTCACCCTCTTCCTTTTATACAAGGGAAATCATCACAGGAAGGGGGGCCTTCTGGCGAGAGGACAGAGAGAGAGGCCGGAAAACACAGGACGCTCTACTCCCTCCGCCTGAAAACTCTCCCTTCGCCTGAATACTCTCCCTTCGGCCCTCAGAAAGACACGCCAGGCAAGAGTCCCTTGTGCTTATTACTGAGTATCTCTCTTTCTCAAAGCACTGACTTGGGCGTCGGAGGTTCCCCCCCGGAAAACCACCCCGGGGGCCTCCTAACCCTTGTTTTCTGAGTGTTTCAGCCAGGTCTCCCTGAAGAATCACTGTTCCGGGCTCTCTCCCACACCGGAGGTACCTCCCGTTCTCACCTACCACGGGACCAAGAAGCTGCCGGCCATCACTTAAGGTGATCCACCCCGGACGCCTTCCTTCTGGACTAACCCTCGCCTCCAGGACCCCCTGCTGCCTTCACCACTGCACACAGTGGAGATGCTGGCTCCGCACCACCGGACCGCATCATCTGGCGCCGTCTGTGGGAACTCACTCCCAGGTTGCCGAAGTTGAAGCTCGGCGTTCTAAGGAGAGGGGACTCCCGAGGTCCCCGTCCGCGCCAGAGATTCAACGGGCAACCGAATAATGGCAGCAAGGAATTCCCTACCCGAGGGTGAACGCCCTCTGACTATTACCATAGGCTTCCTGCGCAAATTCCCACACCCTGGCATGGTCGAAATGACGCAGTAGTCAAGCCAAAGAAGGCCGCAGCTAAATTCGGGCCGAAGGCCCTCCCCATCGGTATCTCGACGGGAAGAGAATCCCGTGTCAATTCGCAAGAGTTTGGGAAATGGAGATTTGAGTCCTCGGCGGGAAGCATACCCCCCGGAGTATAACCTACGGGAAAAGCAGGGTCGGGATGACCCAGACCTCCCCGCCGAAAGAGTTCTGCACCCGAGGAAAAAATCGCCATCTCCTCAGCAACGAAGTCAAAACCCATTGCCCCGAAAGGTCATCTACGACTTGACGTGCGGGCAGAAGGCGCCGACTTTACTTCCAAGGACACGCTATCGCTGTCCGAACTGATCCGCCTCTGCGCGACCTGGCGAAAAAGAGTAGAGCATTCGGAAAGGACTATCGAAATGGTGCATCGAACTCAAAGAGTACTACATCGCGCGTAAGCCTAGAAGGGCAGTAAGCGCCCAGGTACTGGCAGACTAGATCACCGAAATCCCAGAAGTAAGGAAGGCTGAAACCAACAAGGGAGACAGAGCGAAGGTAGATCCAGAGTGGAAGCTCCTTGTCAGTGGAACCCCAAGCGCAGAACATCAGGGCGCTGGGATACCCCCTCGGGGGCCCGAAGGCAGGGAGGCCACCAAAACGATCAAATTTGATTACCAAAAGTGTTGGCCCATCCGAGCATGGCAACGCTAGGTATAGTAACCTCGCACAAAAAGCGGAAAGATCCTACGAAAAGGAATCTCACAACCAAAGAGTCCCGAAAATCCTCATGAAGAGGCAGAAAGTGCAAAGACGTTCCGGACGATATTTCCTGACTAAGGAAAAACTATGCAGGCAAAGGTACGCAACTCCGTTATAGAAATATATATATATCGGTAAAAAGGGTGTAGGACAATTCATCCAAGAGGTGTGAAAACGGCCAGAGACACGACAGCACCCGAAGACTGCCTTCGGAGTGGATAACCTCAGAAAGATTGCACCAAGCCACTCCAGACAGCACCCGAAGATATGTGAAGTTCTAGGAAATAGCAGAGGACTACTTCACTGAGTGGGGAAAGGCAAAACCCTTAGCAACCATGCCGGCAAAAGGTGCACAAAAAGTTCGTCTGAAAGAACATAATATGCTAATTTGGCATACCGACGGTGACACTGGCCAGTAATGATTTCCAGTCTATGAACAAGGGATTTCAAGAATTCGTCACCGACCTCGGAATAAAAAGGCACTTCGGCCCACTAGCTCAGCCCCCGAGCAACAGATAAGCAGAGTTGCCAAAAGAGCTATAAAAGAAGGACTGTGAGAAATGCAAAGGGAAAATGGCCAGGAGAACTTCCTACTGTACCAAGGAGTTATCAGACAACTCCCCGAGGGACCGAGGAGGAGACACTTTTCTCGCTTATCCCCAGTACAGAAAGCCATTATCCATTTGAAGAAGTTCGGCCAGCATACAGATGTTTGACGAAAGAGGAAGTGACCTCGGGTTGAGAACTAAGCTCGACCTAGTTGTCAAACACTGAGAAACGGCCGAGCTCGAAAGGAGGCCTTTTCGGCAAAAGGTGGCCATAAGTGCAAATCTGCATGATAGGCCAAAAGGAACAAGGAAAAAGAGACCTCGCCCCCGAAAGGCTGAATTAGAACCCCGAAAACCGTCCTATGGGGTACTTCGGCCAAACGGGAAAGGGCCTTATTGGGTCCTAAACAAGGTCCGAATAGGAGCATACAAGCTTGGCAACACCGAAGAAGGAAAACTGAAAAATACAAGGCACTCGGGCGCCTTAAAGAAATTCTACACTTAGAATTTTTCAGACAAGAAATGGTGAAAGTCAGAAATTTGTCTAAGTACAGAAAGTTTTCCCCTGCCTGAGAATGTTCGCGGAACAAAGCTGAAGTATGGACTCCCAAAAGTCTCCTATTCCTTCCGAAGTTAGTTAGGCTATATGCCCAAAACAGGGCAAGTCTACCGAACACAGCTGACAAAGGGCAGGCTAAAATTTGCATGAAAATGAACTTTACCAACCGCGAAAAAACGCCCGAAGAATGGCCTACAAAAACGAGCAAAGAAAGTACCAAAAGTCCCTTGACCGAAAGTGGTTGGGACAAGTGGGAATAAAAAATTGCTCAAAAAGACTTAGCCAAAATCATGAAAGAAAATCCATTGAAGAAGGCCTTGATATGAGGACAAAATTACAAGAAGAAAAGTACAAAGAAAAAGAAGAAGGCAAAGGTCCTAGATTATCTAAGGGACCCCGGCGTCGTGGGAAGCTTCGGCTCCTAAGTCTTTCGTCGCCGCCTTCGGTGTAGGAGGAGGAAATGGCAGGTTAAGGAACTCGACTCTTGACCACATCCATCGAGGTGCCCTGGGAATATCTAGGGTAGCCAGAAAGGAAGGATCGAGGTCCGGATACTTCTTCAGAAACTGATGACGAGCTAGGCAGAAGCCATCCTGAAAAGCAACCTTGGACGTCTCGACGGCTTTGCCTCTTTCAATGTCCAACTCGTCCGCCTAATACTGAAGATCTGAAACCTCCTGCTGAAGGTTGGAAATCTCCTTCTCCAGCTCCTCAATTTCTTCTTCTTCTTCGAACCCTCCTTCAGTGAGTCGACCTTGGCCTGGGGTTCAGCATTCTCAGCCATCGCCTTGTTGGGTTTCGGGAGCCAAACAGCGCAGCGGAATTTAACCGAAACCCTCCAGGATCCAAGTGAAACGGGGTAAACCGGGTGTTTGAAAATTTCATACCTAATTTTCGGTTGAGATCTCTCACTCAACTGTAGAGTCGAATCACAAAACCTGAACAGTTGACGTGTTCAGGCTCTCTATGGTATCCACACGAGCCTCTCGGGATCACCACGCTTCCACCACGTCCCGGCAGATGCGTTTCTCTTGCGCACGCAGTGCTAGCTTGCGTCCTCCAAGGAATTGCAAGAGAAGAGTGTGGCTGTCCTTTTGGGAGGCTAGGGCAAGGAGACCTACGAATTTCTCACTTAAAAGTTGTATTTATAGTGAGACTCAACTTCCAGGCCTAATGGGTTTCAAAGCCCTAATCCAATTAGGATTTAATTTTGGGCTTAATAATGGCTCAACTCCTTGGCCCATTATTAATACGAAATTAAAGTGAAACCATAACCCAAATAATTAGCCCATGCACTCTAATGATCCAAATAGCTCTATGTGTGCGACCCAATAGGCTCTTGCCATGTTGGCAATGATCATAAATCACATTTATGATCATAAGCAATGAGCGGTGTCTAGCAACACATCATTGCTACCCAAGTGACAAGATTGTCGGTGAATTCGACTAAAAACCTTTATGATCATCACCGATATATGCCATTGTCCCTTTGTCCAAGATATCAAGACTAAGCACGAGACATGGAATGTGTCACTCTCGTATAGCCCAATCTTTGGTTTCTTGATTACCGAGTAGACCAACTTAAACTGACGACATTGATATCATATATCAACTCATCGAGCATGGCCATGCATTTTCTAAGTCTCACTCTATCAAGGGGCCCAAAGATATCACTCCCGTTACATAGGAGGGACAAATCCCATCTTGATCATACAAATCCCTCCGCATGATATGTGACATACCCAATGACCTCCTTCAAGTTCACTCAGTTACGAGCAACAAAGGAAAGTATCAAAGTATGTGACTCACATGTAGGGAAACCTTGTTGATCTTAGGTCGAAGGACTACATATACCATGATCACTATGAGAATCACTTATGACACTCATATAACGATCCATGAAGTGTTCTCATGGTGGGTCGGTCCAGTACACAAGTTCCCCAACTTGTACCCATATGTAGACTAGATATCTCATATTAGTCTCCACATATGCTAGTCATTATGTATTATTGCAACCCGCTCCACAATAACACTAGACTAGGGACGTTTAAGAATATCATTATTCTAGGGTTACAATTATGCTTATTACGTTACGCAGAAACAAAACAACAAACATAATTGCTGGATTAATGCCTCAATAAAATATCATGACTCAATGTGCAAAAATACAATCATCTCATGATTGGCTTTTTGGGCACAATACTAACACGCCTTTGACAAAAGGGCAGACTCAAAAAGACTTAGCCAAAGTCATGAAAGAAAATCCATTGAAGAAGGCCTTGATACAAGGACAAAATTACAAGAAGAAAAGTATAAAGAAGAAGATGAAGGCAAAGGTCCTAGATTATCTAAGGGACCCCGGCGTCGTGGGAAGCTTCGGCTCCTAAGTCTTTCACTGCCGCCTTCGGTGCAAGAGGAGGAAACGGAAAGTTAAGGAACTCGACTCTTGACCACATCCACCGAGGTACCCCGGGAATATCCAGGGCAGCTAGAAAGGAAGGATCGAGGTCCGGATACTTCTTCAGAAACGGATGACGAGCTAGGCAGAAGCTGTCCTAAAAAGCAACCTTGGACATCTGGACGGCTTTGCCTATTTCAATCTCTAACTCGTCAGCCTCATGCTGAAGATCCAAAACCTCCTGCTGAAGGTCAAAAATCTCCTTCTCCAGCTCCTCAGTTTTCTTCTTCTTCTTCTAACCCTCCTTTAGCAAGTCGACCTTGGCCTGGAGTTCAGCATTCTCAGCCATCGCCTTCGCCAAAAGGGCAGACTCCCCTTCTTTTTCCTTTTGAAGGGTCTTGTTGGCCGAAGTTAGGCTAATTAATTTGTCACCAAGGTTGGACATCTTCTCAGAAAAATCCTTCAAGAGCTCTTCTTGGCCCTTGAACAATTCATCCCGAAGACTGGCAATCTTTTCCTTGCATATTTGGCTCAACTTGGTGTTCGTCAACACCGAGTTGGCACAAAAGACTTTGGCCTTCTCCAATTTGTCTTCAGCCCAAGCTTGGACCGAAGACTACTTTGCTGCCCAAGTTCGGAGGTACCCACTATACCTTAGAAGCTGCAAAAAAGAGAAGGTACTTAGCGAAATTTGCACAAGGAAAGCCAAAAACACTTAGGCAAAAAGTGGGAAGGAAAAGTGAAGAGCCTTAAGAGTTACCTGAGTAGCATGCTAGGAAACTTTTGCAGCAAGGGCATCCTCGGAGGCACACTCCTCGGCGACTGCCTTGAAGGATGCCTGAGTAAGCACGCCACTCGCCATTTGGGGAGCCATTTCCTGACAATCCTCGGAGAACAGATTCATGTCCTCCGTGAAAGACCAGAACAGCTCCCTTGGGACTTTGTCCTTCAGGACATAAGAATCCCGAGGATCCCTCCTTCAGGCGTGCTCAATCTTCCAAGCCAGGGGCACCGGATCCTCTGCAAAAAGAAACATGCATCTTATCAGGTAAAAATTCCTTGATTATAAAAAAAGTAAGTTGATTGCAAGGAAAAAGAGACAAACCTGGCGCGACCTCGGGACAGTAGTCATCAGAGTCACCGACCTCCTCCATGTCGGCAGGAATATGTTTGCCCTTGGCCTTTCGTCATTTTTTCTAAGTCTTCAGTAGAAGGATCCTCCGAAGAGCCTAACAAATCCGCAGACGTGGCGGGACTCGGAAGGGCAGGAATGGCCACCTCGGTAAGAACCCCCCCGACAGTTTCAGGCTTGGACAAAGTTGTAACCTCTGTAGAAGTTGCAATGACATCGCCAACCTTGGTGGAAGTAGCAATAACATCACCGACTTCCGAAACGTCCTACGGAGGGGGAAGAGGGGTGTCCTTCTTGGCCTTCTTGGCCGAAGATGATCCGCTCCCAGAAGCCTTGCGCCTCTTCTTTTGTTCTCCCTTCTCGGCCTGACCAAGGAAGAGAGACCTGTAGTAGGCGGCAGACTCCTCGCCCATCTCTGAAAAAGAGGGAAGAAATCAGTGTAAGTTCACAGGCACTTATGCTGAAAAAACTTTGAAAGAAACTTACTTCCAGAAAAGGCTTCGTAAGTGAGCTCGCTCCGAAGGAGCTTCACCAGCCAAGAGTTCTTCCCCTCGGTAGCAGGAGCTGGCATGCCGAGATTCGTCTTATGATCCATAACCACCCCCAGCTCCTAAAGGACATCTTGGTCATGAGTTTCCACATGATCGGGAAAGGGTAGAGAGAGCGTGAAGGGACCTCGGCATCCCAGTCGGTGACAGCATAGATTCGTCTGTCAAAGTCCCCAAAGCTCACCGCCAACTCAGGAGTTAGCAGCTTCCTGGGATCCATGACATCCGCCTCCAGCTTTCCCCGAGCCCACTTAGTCGAGACGTGCGACCAGGCCTCCGCCACCCTCAGGAAGAAGAACTTCCTTTGCTACCCTCGCCAGCTATCCTTGGTAGCAAAGGTGAACATAAATTTCTTGCTCCCAGATCCCCGAGGCAGCATGAAATAAAAGCCACCCTTCGAAACCAGATAGAGCTTATAATACTGCATGAACAGGATAAAATGGGGTTCTACCCCGAAGATCACGCACATGCAGAGAAAGGCATTGAAATAGCAAAATGAGTTAGGAGGAAGCTGATTCACGGCTATGCCATGAAACTGGCAAAAGTCACAAATCATCTTCGCAGGAGGAAACCGAAGTCTGGCCTTCAGTTGGGCTCGAAAAATGGTAACTTCCTCACCTCGATGCATAAAGTAAACTGGCCAAGGCAAGGTAACCTTGTGATAGTATACGAGGGAAGGAAAAATTTGGTCTTCCACTGTTCTAATTTTTCAGGAGTGGTGCAACAAGGGTAAGACAAAAGGGGTTGCCAGCTCCCAGGAATAGGCATGGTTGACCGAAAAATGACTTTGGCAAAAGGGAAAAATGACTTCGAAAAGCAAAAAGAAAAGCAAACACCAAAGGAACTCTAGAAGTCAGAACCCACCAAAAGTCTTGCCGAAGTCAGGGTTTGAGGACGCCGTGGTGAAAGGTTGCCGGAAATCGCTCCGCTGCTAAAGCCGCCCCAAAAAAGGAAGAAAAAGCAAGAGCAAAGTGAGAGCAAAGAATCACACGTGAAGAGTATGACAGGAGGAAGCCTTATATAGATCGAGGAAGGGCAGCCAAAAGGGCATCATAAATGCTGCGCGAAGGTGAAGCGTCGCCATGATTACCCTTCACGCGCAAAAAGGCGTGCCCATCCCAGCTGATGACTGCCATGTGTTGCCCATCACGATAAACTAGGACACATTTTCTGACATCCGGAAAACCAGGGCCCATTGCTCAAGACTGACACACCTAGTTTCAAGACGCGTCGATCCACTAACCTATGGCGCGAAAAGTGAACAAGTTGGGAATCTCGAGAACACCGAAGGGCGTGCAGACGACACCAGTCCGAACAAGGCTTATCACCTAGGTGGTGAAGTGCCTTGCCGACCGACGTCATACTTCGAGTGTAAATCCATAAGGTCTAGGGTTCAAAGGCTCCGTGCCTCCTTGTTCGACCGAAAATGGACATACTACTACATGGGCCTCCGGGTGTCCACGAGTTCGTCCTGTCAAAAACTGCCAATTGAGCGATAGACAGACGCCGGAAAAGCAACTTGCCGAAGTCTTCACTTCGACTTTCCAAGGGGGGCATGTGATAGCCGAAGTGCTACCGCCCTGTGTACGCACCGATCACGGAAAAAAAAGAGCCAGACACCTGAGGCACACGGCCTCGGTAGCTTGCCAATTCCAACTTTGGGAGCCAGTACAGCGCCTCCTTTGGGAAGGCGACCGAACCAGCTTCGGGGGAGAAGGACCAATCACCCTCCGAGGGAGAAAGGCCCCCGAAGACAAAGACGCCGAAGTTCTAGCCTAACTCCAGAAAAAGGCTCTTCACCCCGAAGTGAGACATCAACCAAGGGGACCTCGGTTGTACGGTAAGAGCTATCAAGGAGTCTCTGACACTCCGCTCACATATGTCTCCGACACGCCACCTTCAGATACGCTCTGACACGCCATCACAGTCTAATGTCCTGTCATGAAGGGCTACAGCTCAAGGCTCGAGGAGCCTGTAGGTGGCTAGGGGCCCCCATGCCTAGAAGTCCGAACACCATCCAACCATACACGTCAGTACACGTGTCATCATCTGAAGGGGTCACCCTCTTCCTTTTATACAACAGAAATCATCACAGGAATGGGGCCCTTCTGGCGAGAGGACGGAGAGAGAGGACGGAAAACACAGGACGCTCTACTCCCTCCACCTGAAAACTCTCCCTTCGCCTGAATACTCTCCCTTCAGCCCTCAGAAAGACACGCCAGGCAAGAGTCCCTTGTGCTTATTACTGAGTATCTCTCTTTCTCCAAACACTGACCTGGGCGTCGGAGGTTCCCCCCCGGAAAACCACCCCCGGGGCCTCCTAACCCTTGTTTTCTGAGTGTTTCAGCCAGGTCTCCCTGAAGGATCTCTGTCACGGACTCTCTCTTGCACCAGAGGTACCTCTTGTCACCGCCCTGTCACGAGGCCAAGAAGCTACCGGCCATCACTCAAGGTGATCCGCCTTGGACACCTTCCTTCTGAACTCATCCGCACCTCCAGGACCCCCTGCTGCCCTCACCACTACACATAGTGGAGATGCTGGCTCCGCACCACCGGACCGCATTAGTGGGGGACATGATCTGACTAGTCATCATTGATGTTCACCAAAATTTGGCCTAGTTTGCTATTAATCCCCACAAAACTTTGCATGGCCGAAAATGCCCACTTAAACTTTGTAGTTTTATTAGCACCACTAATTCAAGTGTGCATTGTAGTCTTCCAACTTTGTTTCTTGCCATACTCAACATAGTCTTCCATTTAAGTGCACTTAAGGCATATAGTTTTGTAGTTTTACTTTCACATCACAACTACCTTGCTCAACTGAGTCCCTTTTGTATTTTAACTGTATGTTTCTTATTTTTCTTGGCCATAGCCAAGCTCAGAGGGATGGTCCTAACAATTCCTCCCTCCTTAAAGAATTTGGTCTTCCAAATTCTTCACTAATCTAGGGTACAGTTGAGGGTGCTTGTTGGCAATTTCCAGCTCTACTTCCCAAGTTACCTTTTCAGGAGTGTGATTACTCCACTGCACCTTAATCATAGGAATCCACCTGCTTCTCAACTTCCTGGTATCTCTGGCCAGGAACTGAATTGGCACTTCTTCATATGTAAGGTTTGATGCCACAGTTACAGAAGTAGGTGTCTCTATCTGTTTGAAGCTTGGAACATACTTCTTGAGTAAGCTCACATGAAACACATTATGTATGTTACCAAGTTCGGGTGGCAAATCCAACTGATAGCCACATTCCCAACTTTGGCCAGTATTTGATATGGCCCAACATATCTAGGTGCTAGTTTCCCCTTTTTCCCAAATCTGGTTACTCCTTTCATTGCAGAAACTTTGACCTACACCCAGTCCCCTTCCTGGAATTCCAAGTCTCTTCTCCTTTTTAGGTTGGCATAGGCTTGCTGCCTATCATTTGCAGTTTTGATCGTGGCTTGGACCAATTTAATCTTCTTAGTAGTTTCCTTAATAATGTCTGGCCCTAACTCCAATTTGTCTTCTGGCTGGTGCCAGCAGTGAGGAGTAATACATCTCCTGCCATATAAGGCTTCATAAGGAGCCATTCCTATCACTGAATGATAGCCATTATTGTAGGAAAACTCTACTAATGGGAGATGTACATCCCATTCACCATGGAAGTCAATTACACAACACCTCAACATATCTTCCAGAGTCTGTATGGTTCTTTCGGTCTGTCCATCAGTCTGTGGATGGTAAGCAGAACTAAACTTGAGCTTAGTGCCCAATCCCTGATGTAGGGATTTCCAAAACCTAGAAACAAACCTAGGATCCCTATCTGATACTATGTCATCAGGTATTCCATGCAATCTTACAATCTTTCTTATATAGAGTTGTGCCAGTTTATCCAAAGAGTTAGTAAGATTCATGGGAAGGAAGTGAGCTGCCTTGATCAATCGGTCTACAATGACCCATATGGCATTATGCTTTCTCCTTGTTAGTGGCATACCCACTACAAAATCCATTGATATGGATCCCCATTTTCTCTCAGGTATGGGCAAACATTGTAGTTTCCCTCCTGGTTTCTGGTGTTCCACCTTTACTTGTTGACATATTTCACAACTAGCCACACGTGTGCTAATGTCCTTCTTCATATATGGCCACCAAAAATACACTCTGAGAGTGTGGTACATCTTTGTGGCCCCTGGGTGCATGCTTAGCTTACTAGAGTGAGCTTCTTATAGGATTTGAACTCTTAGGTTGTCCTTTTCAGGCACATACAACCTATTCTGGAAATGTAACACCCCTTGTTTAAAGGAAAAACCTTGAATAGTTCTCCCTTTTTCTGACCAGAAATGAGTTCCATTTCTTCATCACCAGCTTGAGCTTTCTTGATAAGCTTCTTCCACTCTGGTGTAATGGTGAGTACATTCAGTTGTTCACCTTCCTTAGCTAGCCATTGGCTTTCCAGGTAAGTAAGACTCAGGCTCTTGGCCTTATGTTCAACTTCACCACCTTTGAGTATTCCAGTGTAGCTTCTACTCAAAGCATCTGCCACTACATTGGCTTTCCCAGCTGTGTACTCAATTACACAGTCAAAATCCTTTAAATATTCTAACCACCTTCTTTGTCTCATATTTAAGTCCTTCTGGGTAAAAAGGTAATTGAGACTTTTGTGGTCTATATACACTTGGAATCTATTACCAAGAAGATAGTGTCTCCACTGCTTAAGGGCAAAGACCACTACTGCCAATTCCAAGTCATGTACTAGATACTTTTTTTCATGTGGCTCAATTGTCTAAACCCAAAAGCAATTGCCTATTTCTCCTGCATCAGGACACATCCTAGTCCTACATGAGATGCATCAATATACACCTCATATTCCTTTTCAGGGTTTGGCAGGACTAGTATAGGAGCTGTAGTCAGCCTCCTCTTTAGCTCTTGAAAACTTTCTTCACATTTTGTTTTCCAGACAAACTTCTGGTTCTTTCTGGTTAATTGAGACATAGGTGCTGCTAGAACAGAAAATTTTGGTACAAACCTTCTGTAATAGCCAGCTAACCCCAGGAAGCTTCTGACTTCCCTCACACTTTGGGGCTGCTTCCAATCCAGGATTAACCTTACCTTTTCAGGATCCATAGCCAACCCATGATCATTTATTATATGACCCAAAATCCCAATTTCTTGAGTCCAGAATTTGCATTTACTCAGCTTTCCATAAAGCTTATGTTCTTGGAGCATGCCAAGCACTGTTTTAAGGTGTTCCTTATGAGTTTCCTCATCTCTTGAGTACACCAAAATATCATCAATAAACACCCTTTGCATGAAATCCATAAAGAATGCAGGTGCATTAGTAAGCCCAAATGGCATTACTGTATATTCAAAATGTCCATACCTAGTCCTGAAAGCAGTCTTAGGTATATCCTCCACCCTTACCCTTAGCTGGAAATATCCAGATCTTAAATCTATTTTAGAGAACACCTTTGCTCCCTTCAACTGATCAAACAAATCTTCTATCCTTGGGAGAGGATACCTGTTCTTTATGGTTAATGCATTTAGTTTTCTATAGTCAATGCAAAGTCTAAGGGTTCCATCTTTCTTTCTCACAAACAACACAGGTGCTCCCTAAGGAGACACATTGGGTCTAATGAACCCTTTCTTAAGTAGTTCATCTAACTATTTCCTGAGTTCTACCATCTCAGGTAATGCCATTCTATATGGAGCAATGAGTACTGGTGCTACCCCTGGTACCAGCTTAATTTCAAACTCCACCTCCCTCAGGGGTGGTATACCAGGTAGGTCTGTAGGAAAGACTCCTGGAAAATCCTGGACTATGGGTATCTTCTTAAGTACATTAGCCACTTCCTGGTCATTGAGTTCCAAGCACTCCTGGTCACTTTCTAGAGTTACCAGCTCGAGCACTTCCAAATGAGAGTCCATACTTAACTTTAGGGACTTATCTAAGTCATATGGTATTCCACTAGGCATTATTAATTGTCTGGCCTGACAATCAATAATTACTTTATTCTCCCCTAACCAGTTCATGCCTAAGATCACATCATAATCATGTGTCTCTAGCACTATGAGATTTGTTCTCATTTCAGCTTGTCTATCTGGATTTCACAGTTTTCAACCATGTAATAGGCAAATAAAACTTCATTGCCAGCTGTTCTTACCAAGTACATATTGGTCATGTATTTTACTTCTAGATTCATGGCCTTAACCAAGCTATTAGATATTACAGACAATGAAGCTCCAGTATCAAACAAAACAGATACTAACTGACCATTAAGGTAAATAGTACCTTTAAAGGCCCTTCTGCTAGTCCTTTGCTGACTAGTCTCCCCTCCTGTATCCTCAGCTTTAGGTGTTTCCTGCCCTTTTCTGGAAGACTCCAGCTGAAATACTCTGCCTGGAGGTGCACCAGGTCTTCTTTGCTCCTGAGATACTCTGGGTGCTGGCCTCCCTCCCTGGGCTGGCACCTGAGTCCTCATTTGGGGCATAGGCATCTGCCCTCTAGGTCCCCTAGGATTGAAATTTCCCAGCATCTTCCTGTTGTCTTCACCCCTCTTTGGGCAGTCCCTGACCCAATGGTTTGGTGCTCCATACTTATGACATCCAGTGGAGGTTTTGAAGCACGGCTTATTGCCATGGAATTTTCCACAAGTAATACACTGAGGACCATACTGCTATGGTTGTGATCCTCTTTCCTTCTTATTCCCTTTTTTGCCTCCACCTGTGTCCTTCTCCTCTCTCGGTCTCTTTGAATGATGGCCCTTCTAAGTTCCACTTCCACTTCTAGGCCCATTCCTGAACTGTTCCTGGAATTCTTGCTGCAATGCCAAGGCACTTTGCATAACAGAGTAGTCATCTCTGGCTCCCACTGCCCTGAGAATCTGCCTCAGCTCAGGTCTTAGTCCCCTGATAAATCTCTTGGTTCTCAGCTCTTCTTGTCCTTCATACTGCAGGGCATACCTGATCAGGTTATTAAACCTTTGTTCATATTCCAGCACACTAAGGTCCCCTTGCTTCTACTGATCAAACTCTACTTGCTTCTGGTCTTTCTGGGCCTCATTGACATATTGCTAATGAAAGACTTGAAGGTAATCTGCCCATCTCATAGACCTCCTCCTAGCTGGGGGCCTCATCTGATTTCTTTCCTGGTAGTTCCTTTGTACTACCCTCCACCAAAGCTCAACATTACCTTCTAGGCTGAAGGTGGCTAACAGTACCTTCTGAGTGGATGCAACTTCCATTCTTTCAAAGATTTTCTCTACTTGGTACACCCAGAACTCTGCCTCATCTGTGTCATATCCTCCTCTGAAGATTGGAGGTTTCAATGCCAGGAACCCCTTGAGCTGGCCCTCCTTGAGTCCTCCTCTCCTATGCCTGTCCCTGCTCTCCTCCATGCCGCTTGATCTGTCTCTTGATGACCTACTCCTTACTGTGGTCTCCTTAGTGGAAGGTTCAGTCCTTCTAGAGTATATATAGGCATCTCTTTCTTCTATGTCAGGGCTGTCCTCATCTTCCTCCTCAGTCCTAGGTTCTTGTCTCACTTCATGATGCCCATCGGCATCTCCACTATGTGTCATGGTGAATGCAGCAGGTGTTTCCGGAGGTGCAGGCAAGTTCAGATGATGGCCGACAGCATGATCGTCAGATGGTGCGGCGAAGCCCAGCAGGGCTTCCAGTACAGGAGAGCGCCCAAAACGGGATTCCTCAGAAGGACCTGCCTGAAACGCTCAAAAAACAGGGGTTAGGAGGTCCCCGGAGTCTTTTTCCGGGGAGGAGCCTTCGACGCCCAAGTCAGTGCTTTGGGAAGGGTGGAGAGAGAGCAGCAAGCACAAGAGAGTCTTGCCTGGTCGTGTTTTCTTTTGAGGGCTGGAAGGAGAGAGATCCCCCTGCTGTGACCATTCCCCTGGTATATATAGGAGGGGGTGAGCCCTTCAGATTGCAGCACGTGTATGGCCGGATATCATCCGTACTTCTGGGCGTGGGGGGCCCCTAGCCGCCTGTAGGCTCCTCGGGCCATGAGCTATGATAATCATAGCCCTACATGACAGGACATAGGCAGTAGCGGCACGTTAGAGTGTCTGTGAGGGCGGCATGTAGGGTGTACGGGCGTAACGTCAGAGGCTCCTTGATGGCTCCTGCCGTACCTCCGAGGTCCTTTTGGTTGATGTCTCACTTTAGAGTGAAGGACCTTTTCCCGGAGTCACAGTGGTTCTTTGGGGTATACCCTGGCTCCAAAGTTAGCCATTCGGGGGGGCTTTCACCTGCAGAAAGGTGGCTGGAACTTCTCCCCGAAGCTAACTCAGTTGCCCTCCCGATGGGGGCGATACGGTAGTTTCCCGAGGTTGGTATTAGCGGGCTGTCGTGGTCGCGTGCCTCAGGCATTTGGCTCCCTCCTTTCCAGGGTCCTTAGGTGTTCGGGGCGATAGCACTTTGGCTATCACATGGCCCCCCTCGGGAAGCCAGAGTGGAGACTTCGGCTAGTGGTCCTTTTATGGGCACTGTTCAGGACTCGGAGTGTGACGTTCGCAGGGGAGGCACTTCGCCACCTAGGGGATATGCCTTGTTCGGACAGGTGTCACCTGTTTGCCCTTTGGTGTTTTTAAGATACCCAACCTCTTTAGTTTTCCTGCCCTTTGGACCGTCACGTCTTGAAACTAGGAGTGTCAGTCTGGAGTGGCACGCCCGATTTTTCAAGATGTCAGAAAACGTGTCCTAGTTTCTCGTGACGGGTGACACATGGCAGGTGCTGGTTGGGATGGGCACACCTTTTCAAGCGCGAGGGGCAATTATGGTGATGTTTCACCTTCGCGCAGCAATTATGATGCCCTTTTGGCTACCCTTCCTCGATCTATATAAGCCTCCTCCTATCATACTCTTCATTTGTTTTCCTTTGCGTCTCATTTTGCTCTCGTCTGCTTCTGTGCCTTTTTTTGTCGCGGTATTAATGGCGGAGTGATTTCCGGGATCTTGCACGATGGCGTTCAGGAATCCTGATTTTGAGAAGACTTTTGGTGGCTTCTTCCTTCGGTTTCTGCTTTTCTTTTAGCTTCCCAAAGTCATTTTTCTTCTTTTCCGAAGTCTCTTTTTTGGTCAACCATGTCTTCGGCTATTCCCTAGAGCTGGCAATCTCTTATGTCTCACCCTTGTTGCTCCACTTCTGAGAAATTAGAGAAGTGGACAGCCAAATTTTTTCTTCCCTCCTACGCCACCACGAGGTTACCCCACCTCGGTCACTTCAGCCTTATGAATCGGGACGACGAGGTTACCATTTTTCGAGCCCAACTGAAGGCCGGACTTCGGTATCCTTCAGCGAGGATGATTTGCAACTTTTTCCAATTTCATGGCATAGCCATAAATCAGCTTGCTCCCAACTCCTACTGCTATTTCAATGCCTTTCTCTGCATGTACGGGGTCTTCGGGGTTGAACCCCATTTTATCCTGTTCATGCAGTATTACAAGCTCTATCCGGTCCCGAAGGGTGGCTTTTATTTTATGCTACCTCGGGGATCTGGGAGCAAAAAATTCATGTTCACCTTCGCTACCAAAGATAGTTGGCGAGGGTGGTAAAGGAAGTTCTTCTTCCTAAAGGTGGAGGAGGCCTGGTCGTATGTTCTGAGCGTTTCAGGCAGGTTCTCCTGAGGAATCCCATTTCGGGCTCTCTGCTGTACCGGAAGCCCTGCTCGGCTTCGCCACACCACCCGACGATCATGCTGCCGGCCAACATCTGAACTCGTCTGCACCTCCGGAAGCACCTGCTGCATTCACCACGACACACAGTGGAGATGCCAATGGGCATCACTTCTGATCTCAGTCTCCTAGCACTGGGATGCCTCCTTTCCTCATCTGCTTCCTCATTTTCTTGATTTCCTCCAACTTTAGTGGACTGATCATTACCCACCGGCTCTTTGCCAGGCCTTCTTCTCCTTCTTCTCTCTTCAGTCTCTACTAACTCTGAATTCTCCTAGTGCTGGGCTTGGCCTCTAGCCAAGGCTTGCATTCCCAGTACCAGTTGAGCCATAGTAGCATGTTTTGACTCCACCAACACCTCCATTCTCTCCTGTCTATCCCTACTGGGTCCAGGTACTTGGAACCTAGCATTTGGCTCCTCGGCCAAATTATGTTCCATATCTTCTGCCTGTGTTTCAGGCACATTTTCTTGCATTCCCTCTAGCTGATGGGTTACAGTGTCTCCTTCCTGTCTCAGGGATTCTCTTTCCCTGCCTCTTGTTCTCATCCTGCACTTTCAATTGCAGATATTCACATATACTCAATAATACAAGTCTTATATAAGTTAGACCTATGCGGGACACTGTCTAGGCTAATGCTCTGCCATTCTAAAATCTTAGGCTCTGATACCAAACAAAGCCTGTCACACCTCACACAGGCCCTGGCCCAAACTCCTTGTAACATAAACACCCAACTAAGGTTTATTTACCAACTTTTCAATTCGACCAACTAATGTTTCTTAACCTTAAGTCTTATTTTCTTAAGGTGTTATCCCGGGAGGTGGCCCAGGAGGCTTATGAATAAAACCCAAATAGTTACTTGCAGCAGAAGTAAGGCCCAATACCACTAACTTGCAGAACAAGCAAGGCTTTAATAGATTACTTGGATGACAAGCAAGGCAAACACTTAATGAAATTTAAGTGTCTAAGTTGTGTGCAATCAAGTGTGCTACTTAGAATGGCAACATAAAAGCCCAAGGTAGTCATTTAGTTTGAAAACTCATGTTTGAATGCACATGTACCTCTCGGCCATAAAAGAACAAAGGAGGTTCACAAGATGAACATACATCTCATTCATACCAGAACATACATAAGCCCATAAGCATTCATCATATACAAGTCCAAAACCATTCCAAAAGTGCAAACATAACCTGGCCTACCAAGGTACTCCATGTACCAAAAAATAACTAGGCAACAGAGACTACATAAACATGTACAACAAAAGTAGTCTACCTAGTACACATACATGGCTACATGCCATGATTCCAAAGTCCTCAATACCAAGTTATGTTACAACCCAAAGCACCTAGTGCTCAAACAGAACCTTAAGTATGCCATACAACAAGACACACTGCAAAACCAAACCTATGGCCTTGTTCATGGTCATAAAAGTGAAAACTATGATCAGAGCAAGTGTCCACATATCCATAGCTGCCCACCTAGACAAGTCCCACTCTACAAGCCTGCACAACTTAACACATAAGCCTCGGCCAACTTCAAAATAAGACTTGTAATACACAAAACTAACCAAGCCAAGTACTCATTGGCACATACCTTGAAATACAAGCAAACTAGCTCATATACACTAGCACAACTCAAGCAACTATTTAGGCCGAATATCCTTTCCTGAAAAACAAATGTATGGGCAATGAGTATAAATACTTAGTAGAGTTCACCATTATATCAACTCATAACAGAGTTTATTTAGTTAAGCTGAGTATACATATCAAGGCTTAACCTCCATTTGCTCATAGTAACCTGTAAAACAAGACACAAAGACAACAAAACATAACATATATATATATACATGCTAACAAACCCGAGATATATAAGCCATATTATCAAGTAAATGGTTAGCAAACACAAGGAATCACTCAAGCACACAATGAACACACACACACACACACACCACAATGACCATTCGGCCAAATACCATAACATGTGCCATTGTGCACTTTTGCACACAAAACTTCACCATAAACTCCACTTCCACTAGAGCTCCGAAATGCCTAGCAAAATGGCCACATTCACTAGGATTTCTAGCACATGCTCATAGTCAATTAGCTAATTAACAACCGTAACTGAATCAATCTCAATAGCCCATCAAGTAACTAAGGTCATTTAGAAAATTTAACCATCACTTAGCCACTTTAATACTTGAATCATGGTATACTACCAAGCAATCAAGTAACTAGTGAAACCCTACCTCAATTCAAGCTTGTGTTCTTCTCGGCCAATGCTCAACATTCAACCGAAATGTTCCTCAACCAAGTGAGCCTAACAAATAATCATTTAGGCATCAATACTCCTTATTCATGGAACATATACCATGTATTCAAGGAAAAACACAAGGATTACCTCAAACCCTAGCTTGAAATGTCTCAGCCTCCCTTGCTTCTTCAAATCAAAGCTTGATCTTGAGTTGTTTAGTGTCAAAATCAAAGACTTCTAGCTTGTCTCCTTCACTCTAGCTCCAATTGCCTCCTTATTGCCTTTAATCCAAGACCAATTTTTGTGAAAGCTCAAGAACACAACCAAGAACACACTAAGCTAGCTTTCGGTCTTGGAGAAGGAAACCTGAAATGAAGGCAATGAAGCTCAATGGACTTAAGCATTTCGGGTATCAAGACACATGTAACCAAAATGGTTATAGGCTAGCTTTCGGCTCCATTTATTTTGCATGGCTCAATTGAGCCCCCAACTCCACATGGTTACACTTTTATCACTAAATCACATGCTCATTTAGGCACTTAGGTCACTTCATGGCTTACAATGCCAAGTACACACCACAAGTGCTTTAAATGGTCATTAGTCCATGTGAGTTTGAGGGGAAAACCATAACTAGCCTTAACTTGGTAAAGCAAGGCAATGATGCCTTAATACCTTAGTGGGGGGACATGATTTGACTAGTCATCATTGATGTTCACCAAAATTTGGCCTAGTTTGCTATTAATCCCCACATAACTTTGCATGGCTGAAAATGCCCACTTAAACTTTGTAGTTTTATTAGCACCACTAATTCAAGTGTGCATTGTAGTCTTCCAACTTTGTTTCCAGCCAAACTCAACATAGTCTTCCATTTAAGTGCACTTAAGGCACATAGTTTTGTAGTTTTGCATTCACATCACTACTACCTTGCTCAACTGTGTCCCTTTTGTATTTTAATTGTATGTTTCTTATTTTTCTTGGCCTTAGCCAAGCTCAGAGGGATGGTCCTAACAGAAGGACCTTATCAAAAAATACCTCTCAACCTCGTAACTCCCTGAGGATTCCCTCGAAGTAGCCAAAGTACGAAAATGATTAGGAAGATACTTCTTGATAGGGGAAGAGCTGTATCGACAAGGATACACCTCCCCATTACAGAGGTGTATAGGTGAAGAGGATGTCAAAAAAGTGATCCCCAATGAAGTCCATGAGGGAGTCTACAGTTCACACATAGGAACCAAGGCCCTTGCTAGAGTCCTCCTTCGGCAAGGGTATTTCTGGCCCACTCTGAGGAAGGACGCAAGGCAGTTTGTCCAAAAATGTGATAGTTGCCAAAGGCACGCTTCTGTCCAAAGACTACCCTCGGAGGAGATAACTTCAGCCAACTTGATGGCCAGGGGCCTCATCATTTATAGTCATGATGACTGGTGGAGAGACTTCTGGGAGGAAGAACACCTGGTGGATGGATCGCCCAAGGGAGTGTGCCTGAAAGCTCAGAAACAAAGGGTTAGGAGGCCCCCAGAGTGTTTTTCCGGGGGGGGAGCCTCCGATGCCCAAGTCAGTGGTTGGCTGAAAGAAAGGCAGAGGAAATAGCACAAAGGGCCTCTTGGCGTCCTCGAGTTGGCCTGCTCTTTGTTTCTGCAGGTCTGTTTGGCCAAGCGTGTCAGTCTGAGCGGCGCGTCCCAGTTTTCCAGGGATGTCAAAAGACGTGTCCCAGTTTTCAAGGGACGCTTGAAGGATGTGTCCCCCATTTTTGCGCAGCGGTTGACACATGGCGCTTTGCCATTGGAGGAGAGTCGCGTCGGTTACAGAGGGCGCGCCTTTTCAGGTGCAGAGAGCAGTTACGGTGACGGTTCGCCTCCAAAGGGAACTTATGACGATGTTTCGGTTACCCACCTTCTGGCTTTATAAATAGCCCATTCCATCATAAGTTCCCTTTGCTTTTTCTTCTGCTCTTTTCTCTGCTTTGCCCCTGTTCTTGCATTTTCTTGCTTCTTGTGGCGGAGCTACCTTAATCAGAGCTTTTTTCCAGCCAACTTTCACGACGGCATCCTCAGATTTTGGCAAATCTTTCGGTGGGTTTTTGTTTTCCAGTGCGTTTTGATCCCTCTGTTCTTTTCAGTTTTTCTCTGGAAACTGTTCTCTTCCGTTTTCAAACTCGTTTTCATGTCGAAAATGCCCATTCCTGAGAGCTGGCAGCCTCTTTTAGCCCATCCTTGTTGCACCACCCCTGCAAAATTAGAGAGGTGGAAGAAAAAATTCTTTCTTCCCTCTTACGCCATTACTAGGCTGCCTCGTTCTAGCCATTATGCTTTTTCAAACCATAGTAAATAGGTTACCATTTTCCGAGCCCAGCTGAAGGCCGGTCTTTGGTATCCTCCCCCGAAGATGGTGTGCGAGTTCTGCAAATTTCATGGCATTGCTGTGAACCAGCTTCCCCTGAACTCGTTCTGCTATTTTAACGCCTACCTCTGCATGTGTGGCGTCTTCGGGATAGAACCCCATTTCATAATCTTTATGCAGTACTACAAGCTCTCTGTGGTCCCGAAGGGTGGCTTCTATTTCATGCTACCTCGGGGATCCGGGAGCAAGAAATTCATGTTCACCTTCGCCACTAAGGATAGCTGGCGGGGGTGGCAACAGAAGTTCTTCTTCCTGAAGATGGACGAGGCCTGGTCGTACGTTCCGACCAAATGGGCTCAGGGAACACTGGATGTGGACGTTGTTGATCCGAGGATGCTGCTGACCCCAGAGTTGGCTCCCGTGTTTGCGGATTTCGACGCCCGCATTCGGGCTGTCTCTGACTGGGATCCCGAGGTCGCTCCGCGCGCCCTTTACCCTTTTCCAATCAACTGGAAGTTGATGACCGAAGAGGTCCTTCGGGAACTAAAGGTGGTAAAGGAGCACGAGACTGACCTCGAGATGCCAGCTCCTGCCATCGCCGGGAAGGATTCCTGGTTGGTCAAGCTTCTTAAGGAGGAGATTTCTTTCGAAACGCTTGTCGAAAGTGAGTCATCTTCTACTCCTTTGCTGTTTTTTCCTCGGACTTACGCTGATGTTTCTCTCCTTTTTCAGAGATGGGCGACGGTACTGCCGCCTATTACAAGTCCCTTTTCACCGGCCAAGTGGAGAAGGGCGATCAGACGAAGAAGGTGGCTTCCCGAAGGCGGAAGTCTACTGGCGCGGGGCCTTCGAGGAAACGGGCAAAGAGAGCTACCCAGGTTCCTCTAGAAGAAATTCCCGAGGAGACTGCCGAGGAGCCTGGGTCCGCCGAGATTCCGGCGTCTGAGACTGCTGCTTCCGAGGTCCCTTCAACCGACGTCCCTCCTCAAAGTCCTACTGCGTCGTAGGCCCTCCTTAATGTAGTGGTAGAAGTACCTTCTGCTGAGGAGCGGCGCAGGCGGAAGGGCAAGGGCATTTCGACCGGGGAGGCCGAGGACTCCGAGGACGTCGTTGTCGAGGTTCCACCAGGTTTGTTTCCAGACAAAGTGTACTTCCTTTGTTTTTTCTGGATTGCCTTCTTTGTCTTTAATCTCCTTCTCATTCTTGCCACGCAGGGGAGTTGACTACCCCTGACTGGGCGGCCGAACATGCTCGGAAGCGAGCTCTTCGGGACGCCAAAATCCCACAAGGGAAGATACCAAAGGAGCCTTTCTGGACGTTCACGGAGGACATGAATTTGTACTCCGAGGACTGTCCTCAAATGGCGAAGGAAATTTCGAAGGGGGTGCTTACTGAGGCCTCCTTCAAGGCTATAGCGGCGGCCCATCCGGGGGATAACACTCTTGCCGCAAAGATCACCGAGCATGCTGCTCAGGTATATCCTTCACAGCTCTTTTCCCTTCAATTTTTTTTTCCTAAGTGTTTGGCTCTTACTGACCTTGCGTTTTATCTTTTTGCAGCTGCTGGGGTACGCCGGCTTTCTTCGAGTTCGGGTGGCCAGGGAGGTTTCTTTCCGAACTTCGGCCACTCAGACCATGAATGAGGCGAGGATCGCACTCGCGGAGTCGGCCGCCAAAAACCAGCAGCTGAAAGAGGCTGCTGAGAAAGAAGTGACTACCCTTCGGGAGGAGTTCCGGAAGGAAAAAGAAGAATTTCAAAAGGTCTCCTCCCAGAAGATCGCTGACCTCAGTAATCAAATAAAGGGGATGCTCGCCGCCAACGAAGATCTTCTCAAGCACAAGGCTGGTTCTGACAGCCTTATAGTGTCGTTGATGAGTGAGAATAACACTCTCCGGGCTGAGGTCGAGTCTTTGAAGAAGGGGTCCAAGGGGACGTTGGAGATAAAGGCGCTGAAGGAGGAGATTGCTGAACTGAAGGACGACCTTGACGACCTCGAGCTTGATAAGAACGAGTCTGATCAAATGGCCAAAGTTGCCTTTCAGGACGGCTTCTGCCTTGCTCGTCACCAGGTCCTCCAGAGGTTCCCAGATCTGGACCTCTCTTTTCTAGAGGCTCTAAACATTCCTGGGGGACCTCGGTGGGAATGGTCCAAGGTCGAACATTTGAACCTTCCTCCTTCAATTCCAGCGCCGAAAGGTGGTGGAAAAGGGCGGGCCAGCGAGTGGCTCTTGGGACGCCGCGAACCCTTAGGCTATTTTTTAGGGCCCCTTTTCCTTCCCTTCTATTTTGCATTCCTTCTTCGGGCACTTCTTTACGGTAAAGCAGCTTTGCTCTTAATGATGATTTTTTTGGCTAAGTCTTTTCTTGCAAGTTTCTTCATTTCCATTGTCCCGAACACGTTCGCTCAAGAGACTTCGGAAAACCTGCGATCAAAGAAACTTTTTTACCTTCCTTTGCCCGAGCCTGTTCGCTCCAGAGGCTTTTTGGAAAGTCTGAAAAATTTGACTAAGTCTTTTTGCAGGCTTTTGCATTTCCATTTTGTCCCAAACACGTTCGCTCGAGGGACTTCGGAAATTCCTTAGTCAAAAAATTTTCCTTCTTTTCCTTTTGTCCCGAGCATGTTTGCTCAAGAGACTTAGGAAATCTTTCGAGAGTTGTTTTCCATTTTTCCCGAGCGTGATGGCTCAAGGGACTTCGGAAAACTGTCTCTGCGCTTATTTCCCGAGCATGTTCGTCAAGGGTGTTCGGAAAATTTTCTCTGCACTGATTATGCCGAGTACCTTTGCAAGATTCTTGTTTCCCATTTTTCCCGAGCATGATGGCTCAAGGGACTTCGGGAAACTGCTTCTGCGAGATTTCTCCATCTTTTCCAGAGCATGATGGCTCAAGGGACTCTGGGAGGTTAATCTGCGCTTTATTACGGCGAGCATCTTCGAGGAATTCTGCTTTGCACAATTTTTGGATACTTAAGAACTTTCCTTAAGAGCATTCTGTACTTACAATTCCTCCGCTTCATCTTAGGCGTAGAATTTTTTCAAGGCGTCTGAGTGCCAAGTATTTTTCAATTCTACGCCTTCGGCGTCGCCAAGTTTGTACACGCCTTTTCGTACTTCGTCGAGAACCAGATAAGGTCCTTCCCAGTTTGCGCGAAGTACTCCGTGGGATGGCCTTCGGGGTGCAAAGTCAGCCTTTCGGAGAACGAGGTCTCCCTTCTTGATTTCTTTTGGCCTGGCCCGTAAGTTTACAGCCGCGGCCACTCTTTGCTGAAAAGCTTTTCTTCTCAGCTCGGCTATTTCTCTGTGTTAGCCGACGAGGTCGAGCTTGGTTCTGAGGCCGAGGTCGTTTCCACCTTCATCAAATATTTGCACCCGTATTGATGGTCTGACAATCTCGACTGGGATAATGGCCGCTGTCCCGAAGACTAGTGAAAATGGAGTTTCCCCTGTGGCCCTTCGGGGCGTCGTTCGGTAGCTCCACAATACGCTTTGGAGTTCTCCTGGCCATTTCCCTTTTGCTTCTCCCAGTCTCTTTTTCAGGCCATCTTTTATGGTCCTGTTCGATACTTCCACCTGCCCGTTACTTTGGGGGTGAGCTACTGGGGCGAAGTGCATCTTTATTCCGAGGTTGTGGATAAATTCTTGGAATCCTTTGTCTATGAATTGGGATCCATTATCGGCTACTAGTACCCTTGGTATGCCAAATCTGCATACGATGTTCTTCCATACGAACTTCTGCACTTCTTTTGCCGAGATAGTTGCCAGCGGTTCTGCCTCGACCCATTTAGAGAAATAGTCCACTGCTACAACGCAGAATTTCACGCCTCCGGGTGCTGTGGGGAGTGGCCCAATAAGGTCTATACCCCAGACTGCGAACGGCCAAGGATAGTCAGCCGAACTTACTGTTTCCGAGGGTGCCCTCTGGATGTTCGCGTGTCTCTGGCAGCTACCACATTTCCGGACGAACTGTCTTGCGTCCTTTCTCAGGGTAGGCCAGAAGTATCCCTGGCGAAGTAACACTGCTGCAAGGGCGTGAGTTCCAATTATGTGAGCCACACATGCCTTCGTGGACCTCTACAAGGATCATTTCAGTATCCTCTTCAGCCACGCATCTCTGCAGCGGGTTTGCAAATCCCTGCCGGTATAACTCTTCACCAATCAGGAAGAATCGGCCGGAGCATCTTCGCAGTCTCGCAGCGTCGCTGGGGTCTTCGGGGAGCATATTTTCTGTGAGATATCTCTTTATGGGATCTTTCTATCCTTTTCCCGAGGTCAATATCCTCAGCACTGAGATGCTTGGGTGATCTAGCACCTCGGTGTATGTTTTTGACTTTGCCAAGCAATCCGCCTCAGTGTTATTCCGTCGAGGTACATTTTTTATCCGTACGGCATCAAACTCTTGGATGAGCTTTGCTACCAGCTCGTGGTATTTTGCCAAGGTTGGGTCCTTCGCCCCATAATCTCCTGCCGTCTACCGAACTACTAGCTGGGAATCGCTGTGAGCCTTTAAGTTTCTAATGCCAATCTTTCTGGCCAAGCGTAATCCCGCTATGAGGGCTTCATACTCAGCTACATTGTTGGTGACGTTGAAGCTGAACTTGATAGCCTTCGTTACCTCCAGGCCTTCGGGGCCCCTGATAATTACTCCAGCTCCCTGGTGTTCGGACCCCGAGGCTCCGTCTACGTGCAAGGTCCATTCTGGCTCACCCTCTTTTGGATCTGAATGGCTCTCCTCAGTGGTGGGTATTTCGGCGATAAAATCTGCCAGTGCTTGGGCTTTTATGGCCTTCCGAGGCTCCAGTGCTTGAGCTTTTATGGCCTTCTGAGGTTCATATATGATTTCGTGTTCGCCAAGCTCTATGCACCACTTGGAGAGCCTTCCCGAATGATCAACTCTCTTCATGACATCCCGTAGCGGCAGACTACTTTGGACGATGATGGGGTGAGCCTGAAAGTATGGTCGCAGCCTTCTCCCTGCAAGCACCAAGGCGTATATAGCTTTTTGAAGCAAAGGGTACCTGACTTCGGCGCCATGCAGGGACTTGCTGACATAGTAGACTGGCCATTGCTTTGGGCCTTCTTCTTTCACAAGGATCGAGCTTACAGCTTTCTCCGTGACGGCGAGGTACAATACGAGGGGCTCTCCCTCCCGAGGTTGTCGCAGAGTCGGCAGGCTGGCCAGGTAGACTTTGAGTTCTTCCCAGGCCTTTTGGCAATCTTCATCCCAAGGATGATCATTTCTTCCGAGGTTCCCTTCCATTTTTGCTGCCTTTGTGAGGACTTTGAAGAAAGGTCGACACCTATCTCCGTACCTGGAAATAAATCTGCTCAGAGAGGTTATTCTTCCGGTGAGTCTCTGCACGTCTTTGACTGTGGCAGGAGTTCGGAACTCAAGCAGAGCCTTAATCTTCTCGGGGTTAGCATCGATGCCTCTTTCGGATACCATGTACCCAAGGAATTTTCCCGAGGTCACCCCGAAGATGCACTTCTCAGGATTAAGGCGGATCCCGAAGGCTCTGAGCTTTTGGAAGGTTTCCTCTAAATCTGCAACGTGGTAGCCAGGCAGCTTGCTCTTGACTATCATATCATCAACATACACCTCCATGTTTCTCCCCATTTGGTCTTTGAAGACCTTGTTCATCAGCCTCTGGTAGGTGGCTCCTGCATTTTTGAGCCCGAAGGGCATCCTGATATAGCAATATGTTCCTCCCTCGGTGATGAAGGCAGTCTTCTCTTCATCTTCGGGGTCCATCCTTATTTGATGGTAGCCACTGAAGGCGTCTAGGAAACTAAGGAGCCCATATTCAGCAGTTGAATCTACCAGTTGATCTATTGGCGGCAGAGGGTATGAGTCTTTCGGGCAAGCATCGTTCAAATTTCTGAAATCGATGCACATCCGGAGTTTGCTGCTACCTTCTTTTGTGGCGATGACCACGTTGCTTAACCATTCGGGGTACTTCACTTCCCTGATAACTTCAGCATCTAGGAGACGCTGGACTTCGGTTTTGACAAAGTTGCTTTTGTGGGCTGAGATGCTCCGTTTCTTTTGCCGGACAGGCCTTGCTTCCGGGCTTACTTTGAGGCTGTGCTGTATTATGCCAGGGTTCACCCCCGGCATATCTTTTGGCGAGTAGGCAAACAGATCTTTATTTTCCAGCAGAAAGGATACAAGTTTTTCCTTGTCACCTTCGGCCAAGCTCTTCCCTATTCGGGTAGATTGTCCTGGGACAAGATCTATTGCTTCCGTTTCTGCCTTTGCCGGATCTTCTCCTTTGCCTTTCTCCTGCGCCTTTGCCTCCACCGTTTGTGTAGAGTAGTTTGCCGGAGCCTTTCGTGCTTTCACAAACACCTTTCTTACCTCGGCCTGGTCTATGAAGATCTTTGCATCTCCATCCTTGCTGGCGAATGTGATAGTCAAGTACTTCACATCAGGGCGAATGTGCAGGTTTCCCTGTGTCTGCTTTCCAAGGATGGCGTTGTACAAGGACGGGACGTCCATGACGATGAATCTTGCCATTGTGGAGGCATACAACTCAGCTGCTCTGTCTACCGAAGTCCCTTTCATCATCAGCGGGAGATCAATCCATCCGAGGACGGGGAGTTCGGATGGTCCAACCCCAAAAGTGGGCGAGGTGACAGGCTTCAGTTCGCTGCTGGAGATGCCCAAGCTCGGCAGCAGGTGCGAGAATAGGACGTCAGCATTTGAGCCATCATCAAGCAACACTCTTTTGACGTCCCAGTTCCCTGTTCTCGCCATAATCAGCAGCGGATCGTCGTGGGGGAAGACGACGGTGGAGCCATCTTTGCGAGCCAGCTTCTTTGATGGACTTTGATACTCCATAACTGCAATTTCTCTGGCCTTCCGCTTTCTTTCCGAGGATGGGAGCCCCGTGGTGATGGTTTGGATGACCCCTACTGGAGGTGGAAGGCGCCTTTTTGGACTTCTGTTTTTCCGCCTGTCGGAGTCATAGTCCTCGTTTTCGGCCCTCTCTTCCTCCTCTTTTCTGCCTTTTGGGGAGGGCATCCGCAGGTATTTGCGAAGTTGGCCCTGTTTGATCAGCGACTCTATGTACTTCTTCAGCTGGAAGCAGTCTTCGGTGTCATGACCGTGGTCGCGATGAAACTGGCAGAACTTCTTGGCATTCTTCTTATTATCGGCGGCCATGGCCTTTGGCCGCCGAATCTGCGTCCCTTGCCTTTCCAGCGCCATGAGAATGTTGGTCCGTGTCGTGCTCAAGGGCGTGAAACTTTGAGGTTTCCTTCCTCGCATCCTCCGAGATCGTCCTACCTGTTCGGTAGGATTACGGGCTTGCTGATTGGACCCTTCGGCGCGGTGGTTGTCCGACTTCGGCCCAGCCATTCTCAGCTCCTCGGCTGTCATGTGCTGTTCGGCCCTTCGGTAAAATTCTCCGAGGGTGTCCGGGGGGTCCTTTGAGAACTCGTAGAACAGCTGTGAGTCCCACCGAAGGCCCCGTGTCATGGCAAGAATGCGGATTTCGGGCCGAAAGTCTGGGACGCTCAGGGCTTCCCTGTTGAACCTTTCGACATAGTCTCGGATGTTCTCTCCGTTTCTCTGCTCTATGTCGAGCATCTAGAAAGGCATCTTCGCCGTTGGCCTGCTCCCAATGAACTGCTGGGTGAAGGCTGTGGACAACTCCTGGAACTCAGTGATGGTCCCCGGAGGCAATGAATTGTACCACGCAGTTGCTGGCCCTGTGAGGGTGACTTCAAAGCATTTGCACATGGTAGCGTCATCAACACCGTGCATTATCATGCTGCGTCTGTATTTTGTCAGATGGGCTTGTGGATCAATGCGGCCATCATATATCTCCAGCCGAGCCACTCTGAAGTCAGCTGGCATGGCTGCTTCAGCGACGGCACGAGTGAAAGGGGAGTCATCTTCGCAAAAGGTCCCCGAGAGTCTGGCCCAGACAGGTTTTCTGGCCACTTGTTTCTCCACTCTGTCCAGCCGTGCTAGTATCCTCTCCATAAGCACTGTGGCGCTAGGGCCTTCTTCAGGGAATGGAGATCGCCGGTGCCTCTTCGGGGAGCGAGTTCGGCGCTGAGGGGACAAGGACCTCGCCTCAGGCGGCGAACTGCTTCACTGTGAAACTCTCGGTCGCTTGGACCCGGTTTGTCCCACAGGCCATTTCCCGAGGGCTATATCTTCTGTGGATGATTCTTCGCGAGGGTCTCCACTCCCCGAACTGCGATGTGTAGACTTGGGGCTTCTCTTCCGAGGGCGTGTCGGTGAGGGGGGTCTCTGGGCCCGTGCTTGCTGTGGCCACCTTCGGTCGATCTGCTGGGTCATTTCAGCAACGACCGACTGCTGAAAGTCCCTCAAGAAGCTCATGGTGACTACCAGAGGGTGGTCTTCCTCGGGCGCAGAAGTCCCTGGGAGTGTTTGCTCAGCAGCCAGTTGTATCTCAGGCGCGGACGGGGACCTCGGGAGTCCCTTGTCCTTAGAACGCCGAGTCTCAACGACGGCGATCTTAGAGCGGGTTCCCACAGACGGCGCCAAATGATGGCCAGGGGCCTCATCGTTCAGAGTCATGATGACTGGAGGAGAGACTTCTGGGAGGAAGAACGCCTGGTGGATTGGATCGCCCAAAGGAGAGTGCCTGAAAGTCCAGAAACAAAGGGTTAGGAGGCCCCTGGAATGTGTTTCCGGGGTGGGAGCCTCCGACACCCAAGTCAGTGGTTGGCTGAGAAAAAGGCTAAGGTAGTAGCACACAGGGCTGAAGAGTCTTGCCTGGTAATTTTCTCAGAGTGTGGGAGCAGTGTTTTGCCAACCAGCCTCCTGCCAAGTATTTAATTCCTGGTATTTATAGGAGCGCCTAGCCCGTTCAGATCGCGACACGTGTTCGGTCGGATGTTCCTGAATTTCTGGGCATAGGAGACAGATAGCTGGTAGCAGGTTGCCTTGAGCCATGTGCTGAGATGGGCCATGATGTGATTTTGATGGCGTCAGCGTGGCAGAGCGCCTTTTGAGGCGGATTGTGGCGTCTGTGAATGGATGTGTCAGAGGCTTCCTTAAATGCTTCCATAAATGCTCCTGCCGTACTCCCGAGGTCCCTGGGTGAGGTCGTCCTTTGGTACGGACAGAGCCTCTTCGGGAAACAAGCCCTCAGTTCGGGGGTTCCCAGTTTCAGGGAGTTCCGCCTTCGGGGATATCATGTTCGGCTCGCTATGTCTGGTGCCGCTTTTCCGAAGGCGATCTGTTCACAACCTTGGGGGGGCGAGAGTAGTGTCCTCGGGTTTTCCTGGCGTGCCGGGCTCGGAGCTCTTCGGCTATCTCCCGAGGTGCATGATCACACCTTTTCTCGGGTAGCGCCAGCTTCTTCTGGCCATTCTTGTGGCAGGGAGTTCGGCCAGATAGAGGCGATAGCGTTTGGCTATCAA
>SMDT01001870.1:0-66184 GCA_005392925.1 Aquilaria sinensis
TTACTCTAACGTTTGTAGTAGTACATTCCCCGAGGATGGTCCTTCCGAGGGATACTTCTGCTTCTGAAGAGGGTCTGATTGTTCTGCCGAGATCGGTCCTACCTCTCCCTAAGGAGGCGAATTCCCGACATAAGGCCAGGGGGTCGTTTTATCCTTCCGACCTCGGCTGATAGTTTTCCTCTGTCGAGGTCGGTACTCCGTCGAGTCTGGGACCTCGACCAGTGATGGGCACCTCGGCCATCACATGGCCCCTCCTGGAGAGCCGAAGCGGGGACTTCGGCTATGCTTTTCTCGGAAAGTTGCGTTTCTTCAGAAGGCGTCTCCTCGTAGCAAAAGTACCTTCCTTTAGTTTTCTTGATGTTCTCGGGACGCATGTTACTTTTTTCTTTTTCTGCCGCAAGTCTGTGAATCATCGCGTTCTTTGGCCAGGCGCGTCAGTTATGGATAATCGTGCCTGGGTTTTCGCGATGTCAGAGGGGCGTGCCCTAGTTCCTTGCGCTGCGTGACACGTGGACACTATAGTTATGCTGGTTACGTTAACTGTGCCCCTTCGCCTTCAAGGGGTAATAATGAGGCAGTTACATCCTCAAAGGATGATTATGACGACGTTTCGCTTATCCTCTTTCGGTCTATATAAGCACCTCCCATCCCATTTTGCCTTACTCTCTTGTTTTAGCTTTCATCTGTTCTAGAGTCTTTTCCCATTTTTTTTCCTTTTTCCGGCAGTGGTTCCTACGGTGGGGCGGTCTCCAGCGACTTCTTGCGGCGGTGTTTCGTAGTTCAGATCTTAGCAAAAATCTTTGGTAGGTGTTCCTTTTGTGGTTTCTCTCTGTCGTTGTTCCTCTATTTCTCCCAAAGTCATCTCTCTTTCTCTTTTGAAAGATGTCAAATCCGACCCCATTGATGACTGTGCGCCTTCTTCCTGAAAGTTTCGTTTCTCTTGAGGCTCACCCCTATTCCACTACTTTGGAAAAGATGACAAAGTGGGTGGCCAAGTACTACCTTCCTTCTTATATCACACCGAGGTTACCTATCCCGGGATCTTATGGTTACGCAGCTTCTTCTGGGGAGGTTACCGTTTACTGAGCTCAGCTGAAAGCCGGTCTTCGGTATCCCCATCATCGCATGATATGCGAATTCTGCAAATTCCACGGTATTGCCGTGAACCAACTTCCCCCAAATTCTTATTCTTACTTCAATTCTTTCCTCTGCATGTGTGGGGTGTTCCACATAAACCCCCACTTTCTCTTCTTTATGCAATACTACAAACTTCACCCGGTCCCGAAGGGTGGTTTTTACTACCTTCTTCCCCGAGGGTCCGGGAGCAAGAAGTTTATGTTTACCTTCGGCAATAAGGACAGTTGGAGAGGGTGGCAGAGGAAATTTTTCTTTTTTCGGGTTCCCGAGTCTTGGAGCCATGTCCCTATTAGATGGGCTTCGGGGACTTTGAAGGTTGACGTCATCGATCCCCGGAAGCTCCTAACTCCAGTATTGCTTGCCGAGTTCGACAACTTTGACAGACATATTCGAGGCAGTAGCGGACTGGGACTCCGAGGACCCCTCGCGTTCACCTTCCCCTTTTCCCATTAAGTGGGATCTTATGTCAGAGGAGGTCCTTCGGGAACTAGGGGTGATAAATGCTCATAAAAGTGACCCCGGTATGCCTGTGCCTGTTCTTTCGGGGAAAAAAGCCTGGATAGTCATGCTCCTTCGGCGCGAGATTTCTTATGAGGCTTTTTCCGAGAGTGAGTCATCTTTCAAGGTTTGATATCTGTTTTCCTTTCGGACTTACACTGATATTTTATCTTTTTGTAGAGATGGGCGATCAATCTGTTGACTTTTATAAGTCACTTTACGAAAGTCAGGCTGAAAGGGGGGAGCAAGTTCGCAAGAAAGCTCCTGCTAAAAGGAAGAAGACGACTGCCGGCTCTTCTAAGTTCAAGAAGGTCAAGGCTACCACTCCTCCTCCTCCTGAGAATGTGGCTGAGATGGAAGATCAGTCTTCTGCTCAACTACTGACCTCCGCGAACCCTCCCTCAGACCCTGCCATCCATGGGGAGACGCTGAATCCTGCAATTGCAACCGAGATTTCAGAAGAACCAAGGGCTGCTCAGAAGTTTGAAGAGGGCAGAAGGAGGAAGGGAAAGAATATCCCTAAGGAAGTTCAAGAGGTCGGTTCTGAAGAGCCCGTCCTTGAAGTTCTACCAGGTTAGTTCCTTAGCCATTCTGCTACAAATGTCAGTATTTTCGTATCTATGATTTTTTGGACGAATGGCTAAGGGATAATGTCTTGTCGGAACTTCAGCGTGATCTTACAGAGAACATAACCACTGCTCCCTGGGTGGAGACTCACTCTCGTCGGAGGGCTCTTCGGGATCGGCGGATTCCTCAGGACAAGGTGCCACGGGAGCCCTTCTGGACGTTTACAGAGGACATGGATCTGTTCTCTGAGGATAGCCAGCTGATGGCTCCACAGATGGCGACGGGGGTTCTGACTAATGCCACCTTCTAGACCCTCACCACCGAGTGCCCTAGTGAAGAGATCCTCACGGCGAGGATGACCGAGCATGCCGCTCAGGTGATCCTTCCTTCTCTTATATTTTAGAAAATTGTTCTTTTGAGCTGTCACTATCTTCTGATACTCATTCGGGGCCTTTGTTCTTTTTTTTGCAGCTTTTGGCATACAACGGGTACTTCCGCGCCTGGTCAGCGAAGCAAACGGAGACCCGTTCTCGGTCCGAAGACTCATTGTGCAAGACGAAGGTGTTCCTCGCTCAATATGTCCTCAAATATGGTGAATTGAACAAAATTGCGAAAGAGGACCTTGGGAGTCTTTGGATCGAGGTTGTGTCCAGCAGGCAGGAACTTCTTATTGACTTCTCAGCCAAGGTGGAAAACCTTCGCTCAAAGTGCGTGACTTTCTCTGAAGAGAATGAGGCCCTTCAGAGGGAGATCGCCAAAGATGGCGCGGATCTTACGAAGGCGCTCACTTTGAGTGCCGATCTCCAAGCTGAGGTTGCATCGTTGAAGAAGAAGGAGATGAAAAGCAAGAAGAAGAAGAAGCTGGAGGGGAAGATTGTCGCGCTAAAAGCTGAGCTCGCGGCTCTAAGAGCCAAGGAGGATCGTATCGAGCAAATGTCGAAGACGTCTTATCAAGACGGCTTCTGCGTGGCTCGTCACCAGGTCCTCGCTCGGCACCCTGGTCTGGACCTTTCTTACTTATCTGCTCTGGACTTTCCCAAAGAGTCCAGATCTTCATGGTCTAAAGTCGAGTTTCTCAATCTTCCTCCAGCTGGACCAGTATCTCTGACTGAGCCATCCGGAGCTAATGATGTTGAAGAGATGTCAGACACTCCGGCTCAGTCATAGGCTTTTTCTTCCTTCTTTGTATTCTTCTTTCTTTTTTTTTTAATGAAGAATTTTCCTCCATTCTCCGTTCTTTCTTCCGAATATGAGTTGTCAGAAACTAGTATGATTCTAGGTGTATTTTTGGCGGACACCTGTGCCTACTCTTTCGGAAGGATCCTTCTTAGGCTGCTGACGGGTTTTTGAGCTTAATAAGGAACTTTGCCTTGAAAGGAGAATCATTAAGGCATATTCTTTTGGCAATGAAGCCTTATTCGTCGTGTATTTTCATTGATGACTTCGGGGAGGAGTAGCTACAAGCTTTCTTTGAAGAATGTCTAAGTGTAGAATTTTTTCAAAAAGTCTGAATGCCAAGTATTCTTCAATTCCCCTCCCTCGATATCACCCAACTTATAGACCCCCGGGCGAACCTCGTCAAGGACCAAATAGGGTCCACTCCATTTTGCCTGGAGTACCCCTTTTGATGCCCTTCGCTGTTCGAATTCGGTTTTTCGGAGAATGAGGTCTCCTTTTTTGATCTCTTTTTTTCTTACTTGTGAATTGGCGGCGTGGGCTATTCTCTGCTGGAAGGCCTTTCTTCTTAACTCGGCCATTTCGCGGTGTTCCTCGAGGAGGTCCAGTTTTGCCCTTAGTCCAAGATCATTTCCTCCTTCACTGAACACCTGTACTCTTACCGAGGGCTGCATGACTTCAATGGGAATAATGGCCTCAGTCCCATATACGAGTGAGAAAGGAGTCTCTCCTGTGGCTCTTTGGGGAGTCGTGCGATAGCTCCATAGCACGCTTGGGAGTTCTCCTAGCCATTTCCCTTTTGCCTCTTCTAGCCTTTTTTTCAGGCCATCTTTTATTGTTCTGTTAGATATGTCGACCTGCCCATTACTCTAAGGATGGGCTACTAGGGCAAAATGCATTTTGATACCGAGGTCCTCCATGAGTTCTTGGAACCCCTTGTCCGTAAACTGAGTCCTGTTATCGGCCACTATTACCCTCGGAATGCCAAATCGGCATATAATGTTCTTCCACACGAACTTTTGAGTGTCCTTTTCCGTGATTGATGCCAGCGGCTCTACCTCTATCCACTTAGTGAAATAGTCTACCGTGACGATGCAAAACTTTACCTCGTCGGGAGCGCTGGGGAGAGGTCCGATAAGATCAATGCCCCATACAGCAAATGGGAGGGATAGTCCATTGAATTTATTTTTTCCGAGGGTAGCTTTTGGATGTTGGCGTGCCTTTGGTAGTTGTCACATCTTCGGACGAACTGCCTTGCATCCTTCCTTAAAGTAGGCCAAAAGTATCCTTGACGGAGTATTACCCCAGTGAGGGCGTCTGTTCCTATATGGGAACCACACTCCTTCATGGACCTCTTCAAGTATTACTCTGACATCATCCTCGCCTACACATTTTTGTAGAGGGCTTGCATACCCTTGTCTGTACAGTTCCTCCCAAATGAGGAAGTACCTTCCTGCACGCTTTTGTATTTTTACGGCTTCTTTAGGGTCCTTGGGAAGCTCTGAAGTTGCTAAATATTTCTTGAGGGAGCCTTGCCATCCCTCCCCCGAGGTTTCTATGCACATTGACTCCGTGCTGGGATGTTTTAGTACTTCGGTAGGTTCCCTGGATTTGGCCAAGGCATCAGCTTGGGTATTATCCCTTCGGGGCACGTTCTTGATGCGCACTGAGTCAAAATTATCAATGAGTTTTTGAACAAGGTCGTGATATTTAGCCAAAATTGGGTCCTTTGCCGCGTACTCTCCCTTCGTTTGTCGGACTATTAACTGTGAGTCACTGTGGGCCATAAG
This sequence comes from Aquilaria sinensis, assembly GCA_005392925.1. NCBI lineage: Eukaryota > Viridiplantae > Streptophyta > Magnoliopsida > Malvales > Thymelaeaceae > Aquilaria > Aquilaria sinensis. Next base: position 5,169 of record SMDT01001870.1, read on the forward strand.
GTTTTTTACACCTACTTTTTTGGCCATTTTCAGTTCGGCTATGAGGGCTTCGTATTCGGCAATGTTATTGGTAACATTAAAACTGAATTTGATTGCTTTAGAAGCTTCCATGCCTTTGGGGCCCTGAAGGACTATTCCAGCTCCTTGATGTTCTGCGCCTGACTCTCCATCGACGTAGAGCTTCCATTCTGGATCAGTCTTTGTTTCACCTCCCGCGAGTGCTTCGGTTTTTTCGATCTCGGGGATTTCGGTGATGAAGTCTGCTAACGCCTGAGCCTTTATCGCCCTTCTAGGGTCATAAGTAATGTTGTATTCACCAAGCTCGATGCACCATTTTGACAGTCTTCCCGAATGCTCCACTTTTTTCATTACATCTCGTAGGGGCAAGTTACTTCGAACGGTGATGGCGTGTCCTTGGAAGTAGGGTCGCAATCTCCTGCCCGCGAGTACTAACGCGTAGATAGCTTTTTGGAGCAACGGGTATCTCGTCTCGGTGCCATGTAGGGACTTGCTTATGTAATACACTGGCCATTGTTTCCCACCTTCTTCTTTCACCAAGACGGAACTTACCGCCTTTTCAGTGACTGCGAGGTAGAGAATGAGAGTCTATCCCTCCCGAGGTTGCCGGAGTGTTGGGAGGCGGGTCAAATATCTTTTGAGCTCTTCCTAGGCTTTTTGGCATTCTGTATTCCATGGATGCTCCTGGATTCTGGAGGTTCCACTATCCTTGGAGACTTTGGTGAGCACTTTGAAAAATGGGCGACATCGGTCACCATACCTGGAGATGAATCTACTTAGGGAGGTGATCCTCCCGGTAAGCCTCTGTATGTCTTTGATAGATGTAGGTGTTCAGAAATTTAGCAGGGCTTTCACTTTATCAGGGTTAGCGTCTATTCCTCTTTCTGATACCATAAACCTAAGAAATTTTCCTGCGTTTACTCCGAACACACACTTTTCGGGATTAAGGCGTATGCTGAACTCTCGAAGTCATTGGAAATTTTCGGTTAAGTCGGTGATATGATTACCAGGCACTTTGCTCTTGACTATCATATCATCGACGTACACTTCCATGTTCCTACCGATCTGTGCATCAAATACCTTGTTCATCAGTCTTTGGTAGGTGGCCCCTGCGTTTTTGAGCCCGAAGGGCATTCTAACATAGTAGTAGGTACCTATTTCTATGATGAAGGCCGTTTTTTCCACATCCTCGGGGTTCATTCGGATCTAGTGATACCCGCTGAAGGCATCGAGGAAGCTGAGCAGTCCGTACTTGGCAGTTGCATCTACCAGCTGATCTATGGCCGGCAATGGGTAGGAGTCTTTTGGACATGCATCGTTCAAGTTTCGGAAGTCGATGCACATTCAGAGCTTTTCACTACCCTCTTTTGTGGCTATAACCACATTGCTGAGCCATTTGGGGTATTTTACTTCCCTTATTACCCCAGCCTCCATGAGGCGATTAACTTCGGCCTTGACGAAAGAATTTTTGTGAGCTGATAGATTCCGTTTTTTCTGCCGAACTGGTCTGACGTGTGGTTGTACTATAAGATTGTGGTGGATTATGCCGGGATCAACCCCAGGCATATCCTTTGGCGAATAAGCAAACAGATCTTTGTTCATGCATAAAAAGGATACAAGCCTCTTTTTTTCCTCTTCGGCCAGTTTTTTCCCAATTCGGGTATTTCGGCCGGGGATCAATTCTACATCTTCCGTTTCTACTTTTTCGAGGCTTTCTGTCTCCTCTGCTGTTGTCTTTTCATTTATCAAGACCATTTTTTCTTCTGTCGAAGTTTGTACCTGGATATTGGCTGGGCTTTGCCTGGCCCTTGTGAAGACTTTTCTAACCTCGGCCTGATCTATGAAGATTTCGGCATCTCCGTCTTTAGTGGCGAAGGTGACCATCAGGTATCTTACGTCTGGTCGTATGTGAAAATTACCCTGAGTCTGCCTTCCAAGAATGGCGTTGCATGCTGATGGTACATCAATGACTATAAATCTTGTTCTGCTGGAGGCGATTAACTCTTCTTTGCTTTGGGGTGAGACCCCTTTCAGCATTACTGGTAGGTCGATGTACCCGAGGACCGGAAGTTCAGATGGTCCGATGCCAAAGGTGGGGGAACTGACTAGGCTAAGATCACTTTTTGAAATGTCTAGTTTTCCCAGCAGATGAGAAAAAATGACATCGGTGTTTGAGCCATCGTCGAGGAGCACTCTTTTGACATCCCAGTTTCTTATCCTTGCCATGACAAGGAAGGGATCATCGTGAGGGAACTTTACTACAGACCCATCCCTATGGGTGAGCCTTCGCGGGGAGTTCCAGTACTCCATGACGGAGACTTCCTTCATTTTTCTTTTTCTTTCGGCCGAGGGTATCCCAGTGGTGATAGTTTGGATAACGCCTGCCAAGGGTGGCAGACTTTTTTGGGGACTCCGGTCCCGCCGTCTATCAGAGTCATACTCTTCATCGTCTGCTCTCCTCTGCTCTTCCTTTCTCCCCTTTGGAGAAGGCATCCGCAAGTATCGTCGGAGTTGACCCTGTTTGATTAGGGACTCGATGTACTTCTTCAACTGGAAACAGGCTTCAGTGTCATGGCCATGATCCCAGTGAAATTGACAGAATTTTTTCATATTCCTTTTATTCTCCGGGGCCATGGCCTTTGGCCTTAGGACTGTGGTCCCTTGCCTTTCTAGTGCCATCAGAATACTGGCTCTTGTGGTGTTCAGGGGGGTGAATGCTACGGGCCTCTTTCCTCTTTGCCTTCGAGACCGCTCTGACTCGTTCTGCTGGCACGGCTGATGACTAGGCCCTTCGGTGAGAGGGTGTTCGCCTTTAGGTCCCCCCATTCGGAGTTCTTCGGCCGTTATGTGTTGTTCAGCCCTCCTGTAAAACTCCCCAAGTGTTTCTGGGGGTCCTTGGAGAACTCGTAGAACAGCTAGGAGTCTCTCCGCAGTTCCCTGACCATTGCGAGGATACGAATTTCTGTCTGAAAGTCAGGTACGCTCAGTGCTTCTCGATTGAATATTTCCACATAATCGCGAATGGTCTCCCCTCCTCTTTGGGCTATGTCAAACATTTGCACTGGCATTTTGGCAGTTGGCCTACTACCAATAAACTGTTGGGTGAAAGCAGTAGATAGCTCTTGAAAGCTTATCAAACTTCCCTGGGGCAAAAAGCTATACCACGCTGTTGCTGGTCCTGAGAGTGTTACCTCAAAGCATTTGCAGAGTGTGGCATCATCTGCGCCGTGTAGCACCATACTTCGCTTGTATTTTGTCAAGTGCGTCTGGGGGTCACTTCGCCCATCATACGTTTCCAGGCGAGGTACCCTGAAATCACTGGGCATTGGCGCCTCTACTACCTCGCGTACGAAAGGCGACTCCTCTCCTATGTAGGAGTCCGACAACCAGGACCAGATTGGTTTCCAGGAGATTTGTTTCTCGACCTTTTCCAGCCTTCCCGGGATCTTTTCCATAAGGGCGGTAGTGCTGGTTCCTTCTTGCCGCCGTGTGTTCGCTGGTAGTGGTGAATTTCTCCTTCGCCTTGGGGAACGACTCCGGCGGGAGGGAGAGGGGGACCTCTGGCAAGGGGACGCGCTCCATTGACAGGAGGCCCTGGTTTCTTTTGGGGCTCCCCTTCTGGCTGGGTGGACCTTAACGGGTTCACTGCCTGTTGAATATGCATCAAGGGAGTCTCCACTCCCTGAACTCCGATGAGTAAATCGCGAGCTCCTTTCCCGATGAATGGCCGGGGGTGAAGCCCTATGAGCTGGTGGAGGTTGCGGCAACCTCTGATCGAGCTGCTGAGTGATTTCGGCAATGATAGAACGCTAGAAATCCCGTAGGAAGCTCATCGTCACCATTACAGGATGATCGTCCTCCGTCATAGAAGTTTCTGCCACAGGCAGAGTGGCCACCTGCTGAGTCTCGGGTGCGAGGGGGGGTCTTGAAACCCCTTTGTCCTTCGCACGCCGAGTCTTCACGATGGCGATATGGGATAGAGTTCCCACAGATGACACCAATTGGTGGCCTGCGGCGGCTTCGTCGTGTGCCATTGTGCGTGTAAGGAGGACTTCTGACGGAGGAGAGAGGAGATTCCCTAGTGCCGGATGCCTGAAATGCTCCAGAAAACACAGGTTTTCCCCAATTGGTGGCCTGCGGCGGCTTGGTCGTGTGCCATTGTAAGAGTAAGGAGGACTTCTGACGGAGGAGAATGCCTTGAGAGGAGATTCCCCAGTGGCGGATACCTGAAATGCTCCAGAAAACACAGGTTAGAAGGCCCCCAGAGTGTATTTTCAGGGAGGAGCCTCCGACGCCCAAGTTAGCACTTGTAGGTAACTAGATTATGTTCTCTTTTTGTGTATGGCAAGAGAACTTTTTTCTTACCTCGCTGGGATATTTCCCGGGCATTTATAAAGGAGGCATACATAAGCCTTTCTCCACGTGGTTGTCCCAGATTATGACACGTGTTTGGTGGGACGTGATCCCAGCTTTTTGGGGAATGAAGGGACACTTATCTCAGTGAATGTTGCCTGGCTAGAAGCCTAGGCATTCCGAGAGTGTCATGTTGAGGTGTCCTTGTGATGGCGTGCTCCAGTGGTAGCGCGTCAGAACGTACTTGGAGGGCGACTTTATGGGGGAGGTGTCAAAGGCTCCTTGAATGCTCTGTTCGTACTCCCCGAGGTTACTCTAACGTTTGTAGTAGTACACTCCCCGAGGATGGTCCCTCCGAGGGATACTTCTGCCTTTTAAGAGGGTCTGATTGTTCTGCCGAGGTCGGTCCTACCTCTCCCTAAGGAGGTGAATTCCCGACATAAGGCCAGGGGGTCATTTTATCCTTCCGACCTCGGCTGATAGTTTTCCTTTGTCGAGGTCGGTTCTCCGTCGAGTCTGGGAGCTCGACCAGTGATGGGCACCTCGGCCATCACCTGATCTAGCCAAACACATGGACAGTTGACTTGGGAGCTCAACCCTTTGAACAAACAAGGGTTATCCTATTGAGCCTTCCTTATACTCTTAGCTATATTACTTCCATACTTGGGCATCGAAGAGTCCCCCCTAAAAAACACTTTGGGAACTCCCTTCACCCTTTTTTTGGTGTCTTTCAGGGATTGTAGATGACCAGAGTACTTTTATCCAAGCATCAATGTAGGCCTCACACTAATGAGATCCCCATGGACACCAATGGCACCATTTTTAGGAACCCATGTGCACATTGCCGTGGTGATCACTCGGGCATCCAAAAGCAAGATTCGTAGGATACCACATCGAGAAAGAATCCACCCTCACTAGAGGACCAAACTGGTGACCTAACCATCTTGCCCAATGTTGGTCACCTGGTGATGCTGAGAATGGGGTTCCTACGTGACATCCAGAGTACAATAGTTATGAAAATTGTCAAAACCTCCTTAACACAAACCCTATACCTAAATGGCTAGTGAGTGGGGAAAAAATCATGAAGGATAAGGGGGTTAGGACAAAGATACTAGATAAGGATGCCTAGAGGACATATGGGGGTGTAGCCTATTAGTGTTGTGCCCAAAAAGCTAAAAGCCAATTATAAGATGATTGTATTTTTGCACATTTGGTCATGATATTTTATTAAGGCATTAATCCAGCAATTATGTTTGTTGTTTTGTTTTTGTGTAACATAATAAACATAATTATAACCCTAGAATAATGATATTCTTAAATGTCCCTGGTCTAGTATTATTGTGGAGTGGGTTGCAATAATACATAACGACTAGCATATGTGGAGACTAATATGAGATATGTAGTCTACATATGGGTACAAGTTGGAGAACTTGTGTACTGGACCGACCCACCATGAGAACACTACATGGATCGTTATATGAGTGTCATAAGTGATTCTCATAGTGATCAGGGTATATGTAGTCCTTCGACCTAAGATCATCAAAGGTTCCCTACATGTGAGTCACATACTTTGATACTTTCCATTGTTGCTCGTAACTGAGTGAACGTGAAAAAGGTCATTGGGATAATGTCACAACATATCATGAGACATAAGTCAGAAACCTTTGAAAAGTTCAAAGAATTCAAGCATGAAGTAGAGAATCAACTCGGTAAAATTATCAAAGTGCTTCATTCAGATCGAGGTTGAGAGTACTTGGATCGAGAAGTTTTTGACTATCTCAAGGAGTGTGGTATAGTATCACAACTCACTCCACCAGGTACACCTCAATGGAATAATGTATCTAAAAGGAGAAATCAAACACTGTTAGACATGGTTCGTATCGAATGATGAGTCAAGCTGACCTTCCAAACTTTTTTTGGGGACATGCTCTAGAGATAGTTGCTTTTTCAGTAAACTGAGTTCCATGTAAATCGATTCAAAAGACACCATATGAGATATAAATGGGAAGGCATCCCAGTTTTTCTTTTATGAAGATATGGGGTTATGACGCTTAAGTGAAACATCAATCTTCTGACAAACTAGGGCCTAAATCTTAAAAATGTCTTTTTGTTGGGTATCGCAGAGAAACAAAGGGTTATTATTTTGATAATCCTTCTGAGCAAAAAGTGTTTTTTGCTCTCGAACTGGTGTCTTTTTGGCGAAAGAGTTTATCTCTAAAGAAACTAGTGGGAGGAAAGTAGAACTTGAAGAAATTCAAGAACAACAAGGAGACAACGAACATGAAATGGAACCTGAACAGACACCACAACAATAGTTACGGTTCAAGAGTCTGTTCCTGTAGCAAAGCGGCCCACGTAGGTCTGGTAGGATTCGGCGTGAGCCCGAGAGATATGGATTTCTCGTGACTCACACTGGTGATGTGATGCTAATGGATCAGGATGAGCCCCGCTGTTAGTGTTGTGCCCAAAAGCCAATCATGAGATGATTGTATTTTTGCACATTGAGTCATGATATTTTATTAAGGCATTAATCCAGCAATTATGTTTGTTGTTTTGTTCCTGCGTAACTTAACAAACATAATTGTAACCCTAGAATAATGATATCTTAAATGTCCCTGGTCTAGTATTATTGTGGAGGGCGGGTTGCAATAATACATAACGACTAGCATATGTGGAGACTAATATGCGATATGTAGTCTACATATGGGTACAAGTTGGAGAACTTATGTACTGGACCGACCCACCATGAGAAACACTACATGGATCGTTATATGAGTGTCATAAGTGATTCTCATAGGTGATCATGGTATATGTAGTCCTTCGACCTCAGATCATCAAGGTTCCCTACATGTGAGTCACATACTTTGATACTACTTTCCTTTGTTGCTCGTAACTGAGTGAACTTGAAGGAGGTCATTGGGTATGTCACATATCATGCGGAGGGATTTGTATGATCAAGATGGGATTTGTCCCTCCTATGTAACGGGAGTAATATCTTCGGGCCCCTTGATAGAGTGAGACTTAGAAAATGCATGGCCATGCTCGGATGAGTTGATATACGATATCAATGTCATCAGTTTAAGTTAGTCTACTCGGTAATCAAGAAACCAAAGATTGGGCTATACGAGAGTGACACATTCCATGTCTAAGTGCTTAGTCTTGATATCTTGGACAAAAGGGACAATGGCATATATCGGTGATGATCATAAAGGTATAGTCAAATCACCGACAATCTTGTCACTTCTTGGGTAGCAATGATGTGTTGCTAGACACCACTCATTGCTTATGATCGTAAATGTGATTTAATGATCATTGCCAACATGGTAATAACCTATTGGGTCACACACATAAAGCAATTTGGATCATTAGAGTGCATGGGCTAATTATTTGGGTTATGGTTTCACTTTAATTTCGTATTAATAATGGGCCCAAAAGTTGAGCCATTATTAAGCCCGAAATTAAATCCTAATTGGATTAGGGCTTTGAAACCCATTAGGCCTGGAAGTTGAGTCTCACTATAAATACAACTTTTAAGTGAGAAATTCGCAGGTCTCCTTGCCCTAACCTCCCAAAAGGACAGTCGCACTCTTCTCTAGCAATTCCTTGGAGGACACAAGCTAGCACTACGAGCGCAAGAGAAACGCATCTGCCGGGATGTGATGGAAGCGTGGTGATCCCGAGAGGCTCGTGTGGATACCATAGAGAGCTTGAACACGTCAACTGTTCAGGTTTTGTGATTCGACTCTACAGTTGAGTGAGAGATCTCAACCGAAAATTAGGTATGAAAATTTTCAAACACCCGGTTTACCCCGTTTCACTTGGATCCTGGAGGGTTTCAGTTAAATTCTGCTGCACTGTTTGGCTCCCGAAACACAACAATGGTATCAGAGCTACTGGTGAAACCCTAAATCGGGATTGAGTGTTGAATCGCATGATGCTATGTGTTCGATTGGTTTTCGGCCATGATTAATTAGATTGATTCATGATGCATGAAACCGAAATTCGTAATGAACATATGAGATATATGAAGAAACGACACAAATTGGTTAATGAGATTAACCCGAAATTGATAGGTATGAGATACCTATATGGATTAGGATTCTTGCAACAGTTGCAAAAACCCTAGGTTTGTTCGGATTCGGCCTGTTCGGGCGCCGAAAGTAAGGTCTTTTTGGTGGCTCGAATGGAGGCGTCTCAGGTTGCAAAAACCACCGCCCGCTGGCCGGTCAGCGAGACCGCCGTATGCGAAGCGCCACATAAATAAAAACTGGTTAATCAACACGCAAAAATTGGCATGCATCTTCATTGAATGAGATTTGACATGATATGCTGATTGGTGTTTGAAGCATGGTGCATGGTTATAGCCCTTGATTAGTTGTACTTGTAAATACGGCCTGCGAGTTGTGCCTTTTCTTATCACTCTCATTGTACATTCTCTTATCACCTTACTCCCCTCGAATGTAACTCGAGGTTTTTATTATTGATGTAATGGTGCATTATGTGATCATGCAAGGAGGTATGTCCAAGGATCATCCAAGGTATGTCCAAGGAGGTGACAACAAAAGGGCAGCCAAGAAAGGAAGAGAAGGAGCTTGTGAAGACTCTTTTTCTTTTCTTAGGCTTTAATGATATTCTCATTGGCTTGAGAATATCGCATAGTTTGGGCTATAACCATGTCACGTTTATTTCTTGTAAGCATGAGATGCATGTTTTATATTTGTATGTGATGCATGTATAAAACAACCGGAGATAACAAATTGGTGAGATCAAAAGATAAAATCCCTCAAACAAATATTAAGTCATTAAATGTGATGCCTTCCAAATGTTGGCACTCGTCAAGACTTTGATCAACATTAGGTGGGTTTGCCAAAGCAAAGCACCTATGTTCATCTTGGTAAGGCGCGATGGGATAGTAGTGATATCCAAACTGCTAACTTTGGGTTCGACTTAACTAAGTCATCCTAATAGGATTAGGGACGTAGAGGCATAGAGTTGGGCTTAAGTTCATGAGATGAGCTTGGACAAGTGTTGTTCACCCAACTATCCAAGAGTTGCATAAGATGCAATTGGCAAGGAGTTGCCTACCTAAATAACTGTAACTTGAGAGAAAAGCCAAAGCTGACTCAGGTTGTGGTCAAATATGGATCTTGGCCCACTAGAATACCTTAGCGCCGAGGTGTTCTGAAATAATATCGAGGGTTATTATTTTGAGGAAAATAGTGGGAGTATCGTTTAATAAAAGTCCTTATTAAATGAATTAAAATACATGACTCTTACAATGCATATTTCCTGTTGTAGATAACCATGGCACAAAACACATCGACACTTTCGTTGCGATCGATCCTTGAGAAGGAAAAACTTAATGGGACCAACTTTCTCAAATGGTTCCGAAACTTGAGGATAGTCCTCAAACAAGAGAGAAAGGCTTATGTCCTAGAGCAGCCCATTCTGAATGAGCCTACTGCCACTGCTCCAAGAGCTGAAAGGGATGCTCACAAGAGGCATTCTGATGATGCTTTGGATGTTGCATGCCTCATGCTTATTACCATGGAATCTGAGCTTCAGAAGCAACATGAGAACATGGGGCGTTTGATATGATCGAACATCTCAAAATGCTTTTCCAAGAGCAAGCTAGGCATGAGAGGTTTGAGACCTCTAAGGCATTGTTTCAGTGCAGGATGTCTGAGGGAAGTCCCGTGGGTCCTCATGTGCTCAAGATGATTGGGTACATTGAGAATCTTGAGAATTTGGGATTTGCTCTTCAGAAAGAGTTGGCTGTTGATGTAGTCTTGCAATCGTTGCCTGAAAGCTACAGTCAGTTCGTCATGAACTATAACATGAAGGCGACCTTGATAAAGTCCCTCCCTGATAATTGCTCAACATGTTGAGAACTGTTGAGCAAAACCTTAAGAAGGCTAAGCCCATTTTGATGGTTCAAAAGGGCAAAGGAAAGGGAAAAGCCAACAAGAAGAAGGATAAAGCTAATGGAAAGTCCAATGCTAATTCTTCTTCAGCTGCACTGAAACCAAAGGGTGGTATGGCAAAGGAAGGGGAGTGCTTCCATTGTAAACAACCTGGACACTGGAAGCGCAACTGCAAGCTCTATCTTGAAGAACTTGCTAAGGAAAAAGGAAGTAAGACTTCCACTTCAGGTATTCTTATTATAGAGGCTAATTTTTCTACTTCCTCATCTTGGGTATTGGATACTGGATGTGGATCTCACATTTGTGCAAATGTGCAGGATCTAAGTAGAAGTAGAAGATTGGCCCGAGGTGAAGTGGACCTACGTGTTGGAAATGGAGCAAGGGTTGCTACCTTAGCCGTAGGGACTTATGTTCTCACTTTACCTAGTGGATTAGTTTTAGAATTAGACAACTGCTACTTTGTGCCTACTATTAGTAGAAATTTGATTTCTGTTTCTTGTTTGGACAATGTTGTTCTAATGGTTTTTCATTTATAATAAAGGACAAATGTTGTTCTATTTATTTGAATGAAATCTTTTATGGTAGTGCTCAACTTAGCAATGGGTTGTATGTTCTAGACCTCGAAGATCCAATCTATAATGTGAATACCAGAAGGTCAGATTAAATGATTCAAACTCGACCTATCTCTGGCACTGTCCGCTTGGGCCATATAAATGAGACCCGCATATCCAAGCTCCATAAGGATGGACTCTTGGACTCATTTGATTTTGAATCATATGAGACATGTGAGTCATGTTTGTTGGGCAAGATGACCAAAGCCCCATTCATAGGGCAAAGTGAAAGGGCTAATGACTTACTAGGACTCATACATAGTAATGTATGTGGCCCTATATCCACACAAGCTAGAGGAGGTTTCCAATACTTCATTACTTTCACTGATAACTTCAGCAGATATAGCTATGTGTATCTCATGAGACACAAGTCAGAATCCTTTGAAAAGTTCAAAGAATTCAAGAATGAAGTAGAGAATCAACTCGGGAAAAGTATTAAAGTGCTTCGATCAGATTGAGGTGGAGAGTATTTGGACTGAGAATACCTTGACTATCTGAAGGAATGTGGTATAATATCACAACTCACTACACCAGGTACACCACAATAGAATGATGTATCTAAAAGGAGAAATCAAACTCTGTTAGACACATGGTTCGATCTATGATGACTCAAGTTGACCTTCCAAACTCCTTTTGGGGACATGTTCTAGAGACATCTGCTTTTACACTAAACCGAGTTCCATCTAAATCGGTTCAAAAGACACCATATGAGATATGGAGTGGGAGGCATCCTAGTTTGTCTTTTATGAAGATTTGGGGCTGTGATGCTTATGTGAAATGTCAATCCTCTGACAAACTAGGTCCCAAATCTCAAAAATGCCTTTTTGTTGGGTATCCCAAAGAAACAAAGGGTTACTATTTCTACAATCCTTCTGAGCAAAAGGTGTTTGTTGCTCGAACTGGTGTCCTTTTGGAGAAAGAGTTTATCTCTAAAGGAACTAGTGGGAGGAAAGTAGAACTTGAAGAAATTCAAGAACAACAAGGAGACATCGAACCTGAAATGGAACCTGAACAGACACCGCAAGATGTTGTTCAAGAGTCTGTTCCTGTAGCACAGAGCCCACGTAGGTCTGGTAGGATTCGGCGTGAGCCCGAGAGATATGGATTTCTCGTGACTCACACCGGTGATGTGATGCTCATGGATCAGGATGAGCCCACAACCTACCAACAAGCTATGTCAGGGCCTGACTCTGAGAAGTGGCTAGTGGCCATGAAATCCGAGATGGAATCCATGTATGAAAACCAAGTATGGACTTTGGTTGACCCACCTGAAGGGGTAAAACCCATAGGGTGCAAATGGGTTTTCAAGAAGAAAACTGACATGGATGGTAATGTGATTACCTTTAAGGGACGATTGGTTCCAAAAGGTTTCAAGCAAATTCATGGTATTGACTATGATGAAACTTTTTCACCAGTTGCTATGATTAAATCCATTCAAATTTTGTTCACTATTGCTACACACTATGATTATGAGATATGGCAAATGGATGTCAAAACTGCATTCCTAAATGGAAAGCTACTTGAGGATGTGTACATGACACAACCTGAGGGTTTTATCACTCCTAAGAGTACCAATAAAGTGTGCAAGTTGCGAAGGTCCATTTATGGACTGAAGCAAGCTTCTCAAAGTTGGAATCGTCGTTTTGATGAAGCAATCAAAGAGTTTGGTTTTATCAAAAATGAAGATGAACCTTGTGTCTAAAAGAAGGTTAGTGGGAGCACTATTGTCTTCTTGGTGTTGTATGTAGATGACATACTACTCATCGGGAATGACATTCCTGAGCTACAGTCTGTGAAGACTTGGCTAAGGAAATGTTTCTCTATGAAGGACTTGGGTGAAGCAGCCTATGTGTTAGGCATCAGGATCTATAGAGATAGATCTAGAAAGCTTCTTGGCCTAAGTCAAAGTACATATATTGACAAGGTGCTAAAGAGGTTTAGCATGCAAGATTCCAAGAAAGGATTCTTGCCCATGTCACATGGTATCACTCTTTCTAGATCTCAGTGTCCGAGTACAACTGAGGAGAGAGAGCGCATGAGTAAGATTCCATATGCCTCAGCAATTGGATCTATCATGTATGCCATGATATGTACTCATCCCGATGTCTCATATGCTTTGAGCATGACGAGTAGGTACCAATCAAACCCCGGTGAGAGTCACTGGACAGCTGTTAAGAACATCCTTAAGTACTTACGAAGGACTAAGGATGCATTCTTGGTCTTTGGAGGTGAAGATGAGCTCGTTGTAAGGGGTTACACCGATGCAAGCTTCCAATCCGATAAGGATGATTTTAGATCACAATCTGGTTATGTATTTTTGTATTGGTGGTGGTGCTGTGAGCTGGAAGAGTTCAAAGCAAGAGACAGTAGCTGACTCTACAATAGAATCTGAGTACATTGCCGCCTCTGATGCTGCGAAGGAGGCAGTTTGGATCAAGAAGTTCATCACTGAACTTGGAGTGGTTCCAAGCATTACCAACTCGATAGAGCTCTATTGTGACAATAATGGAGCAATCGCACAGGCTAAGGAACCTCGATCTCACCAGTGATCCAAACACATACTCCGACACTATCATCTCATCAGGGAGATCATCGAGAGGGGTGATGTAAGGATATGCAGGACTTCGACAGATAGCAACATTGCTGATCCACTGACAAAGCCCCTTACGCAGCAAAAGCATGATAGCCATTCTAGGTCCATCGGTATTAGATACATGGATGATTGGCTTTAGTGCAAGTGGGAGATTGTTAGTGTTGTGCCCAAAAGCCAATCATGAGATGATTGTATTTTTGCACATTGAGTCATGATATTTTATTAAGGCATTAATCCAGCAATTATGTTTGTTGTTTGTTTCTGCGTAACTTAACAAACATAATTGTAACCCTAGAATAATGATATTCTTAAACGTCCCTGGTCTAGTATTATTGTGGAGCGGGTTGCAATAATACATAATGACTAGCATATGTGGAGACTAATATGAGATATGTAGTCTACATATGGGTACAAGTTGGAGAACTTGTGTACTGGACCGACCCACCATGAGAACACTACATGGATCGTTATATGAGTGTCATAAGTGATTCTCATAGTGATCATGGTATATGTAGTCCTTCGACCTAAGATCATCAAGGTTCCCTACATGTGAGTCACATACTTTGATACTTTCCTTTGTTGCTCGTAACTGAGTGAACTTGAAGGAGGTCATTGGGTATGTCACATATCATGCGGAGGGATTTGTATGATCAAGATGGGATTTGTCCCTCCTATGTAACGAGAGTGATATCTTCGGGCCCATTGATAGAGTGAGACTTAGAAAATGCATGGCCATGCTTGGATGAGTTGATATACGATATCAATGTCATCAGTTTAAGTTAGTCTACTCGGTAATCAAGAAACCAAAGATTGGGCTATACGAGAGTGACACATTCCATGTCTCGTGCTTAGTCTTGATATCTTGGACAAAGGGACAATGGCATATATCGGTGATGATCATAAAGGTTTAGTCGAATCATCGACAATCTTGTCACTTGGGTAGCAATGATGTGTTGCTAGACACTGCTCATTGCTTATGATCATAAATGTGATTTATGATCATTGCCAATGTGGTAAGAGCCTATTGGGTCGCACACATAGAGCAATTTGGATCATTAGAGTGCATGGGCTAATTATTTGGGTTATGGTTTCACTTTAATTTCGTATTAATAATGGGCCCAAGAGTTGAGCCATTATTAAGCCCGAAATTAAAGCCTAATTGGATTAGGGCTTTGAAACCCATTAGGCCTGGAAGTTGAGTCTCACTATAAATACAACTTTTAAGTGAGAAATTCGCAGGTCTCCTTGCCCTAGCCTCCCAAAAGGACAGCCGCACTCTTCTCTTGCAATTCCTTGGAGGACGCAAGCTAGCACTGCGAGCGCAAGAGAAACGCATCTGCCGGGACATGGTGGAAGCGTGGTGATCCCGAGAGGCTCGTGTGGATACCATAGAGAGCTTGAACACGTCAACTGTTCAGGTTTTGTGATTCGACTCTACAGTTGAGTGAGAGATCTCAACCGAAAATTAGGTATGAAAATTTTCAAACACCCGGTTTACCCCGTTTCACTTGGATCCTGGAGGGTTTCAATTAAATTCCGCTGCGCTGTTTGGCTCCCGAAAACCAACACCCCCACAACCTACCAACAAGCTATGTCGGGGCCTGACTTTGAGAAGTGGCTAGTGGCCATGAAATCCTGTTTGAGATGGAATCCATGTATGAAAACCAAGTATGGACTTTGGTTGACCCACCTGAAGGGGTAAAACCCATAGGGTGCAAATGGGTTTTCAAGAAGAAAACTGACATGGATGGTAATGTGATTACCTTTAAGGGACGATTGGTTGCAAAATGTTTCAAGCAAATTCATGGTATTGACTATGATGAAACTTTTTCACCAGTTGCTATGCTTAAATCCATCTGAATTTTGTTTGCTATTGCTACACACTATGATTATGAGATATGGCAAATGGATGTCAAAACTGCATTCCTAAATGGAAAGCTACTTGAGGATGTGTACATGACACAACCTGAGGGTTTTGTCACTCCTGAGAATGCCAATAAAGTGTGCAAGTTGCAAAGGTCCATTTATGGACTGAAGCAAGCTTCTCGAAGTTGGAATCTTCGTTTTGATGAAGCAATCAAAGAGTTTGGTTTTATCAAAAATGAAGATGAACCTTGTGTCTACAAGAAGGTTAGTGGGAGCGCTATTGTCTTCTTGGTGTTGTATGTAGATGACATACTACTCATCGGGAATGACATTCCTGAGCTACAGTCTGTGAAGACTTGGCTAAGGAAATGTTTCTCTATGAAGGACTTGGGTGAAGCAGCCTATGTGTTAGGCATTAGGATCTATAGAGATAGATCAAGAAAGCTTCTTGGCCTAAGTCAAAGTACATACATTGACAAGGTGCTAAAGAGGTTTAGCATGCAAGATTCCAAGAAAGGATTCTTTCCCATGTCACATGGTATTACTCTTTCTAGATCTCAGTGTCCGAGTACACCCGAGGAGAGAGAGCACATGAGTAAGATTCCTTATGCTTCAGCAATTGGATCTATCATGTATGCCTTGATATGTACTCGTCCTGATGTCTCATATGCCTTAAGCATGACGAGTAGGTACCAATCGAACCCCGGTGAAAGTCACTGGACAGCTGTTAAGAACATCCTTAAGTACTTACGAAGGACTAAGGATGCATTCTTAGTCTTTGGAGGTGAAGATGAGCTCATTGTAAGGGGTTACACCGATGCAAGCTTCCAATCCGATAAGGATGATTTTAGATCACAATCTGGTTATGTGTTTTGTATTGGTGGTGGTGCTATGAGCTGGAAGAGTTCAAAGCAAGAGACAGTAGCTGACTCTACAATAGAATCTGAGTACATTGCCGCCTCTGATGCTGCGAAGGAGGCAGTTTGGATCAAGAAGTTCATCACTGAACTTGGAGTGGTTCCAAGCATTACCGACCCAATAGAGCTCTATTGTGACAACAATGGAGCAATCGCACAAGCTAAGGAACCTCGATCTCACCAGCGATCCAAACACATACTCCGACGCTATCATCTCATCAGGGAGATCATCGAGAGGGGTGATGTAAGGATATGCAGGACTTCGACAGATAGCAACATTGCTGATCCACTGACAAAGCCCCTTATGCAGCAAAAGCATGATAGCCATTCTAGGTCCATCGGTATTAGATACATGGATGATTGGCTTTAGTGCAAGTGGGAGATTGTTAGTGTTGTGCCCAAAAGCCAATCATGAGATGATTGTATTTTTGCACATTGAGTCATGATATTTTATTAAGGCATTAATCCAGCAATTATGTTTGTTGTTTTGTTCCTGCGTAACTTAACAAACATAATTGTAACCCTAGAATAATGATATTCTTAAAAGTCCCTGGTCTAGTATTATTGTGGAGCGGGTTGCAATAATACATAACGACTAGCATATGTGGAGACTAATATGAGATATGTAGTCTACATATGGGTACAAGTTGGAGAACTTGTGTACTGGACCGACCCACCATGAGAACACTACATGGATCGTTATATGAGTGTCATAAGTGATTCTCATAGTGATCATGGTATATGTAGTCCTTCGACCTAAGATCATCAAGGTTCCCTACATGTGAGTCACATACTTTGATACTTTCCTTTGTTGCTCGTAACTGAGTGAACTTGAAGGAGGTCATTGGGTATGTCACATATCATGTGGAGGGATTTGTATGATCAAGATGGGATTTGTCCCTCCTATGTAACGGGAGTGATATCTTCGGGCCCCTTGATAGAGTGAGACTTAGAAAAATGCATGGCCATGCTCGGATGAGTTGATATACGATATCAATGTCATCAGTTTAAGTTGGTCTACTCGGTAATCAAGAAACCAAAGATTGGGCTATACGAGAGTGACACATTCCATGTCTCGTGCTTAGTCTTGATATCTTGGACAAAGGGACAATGGCATATATCGATGATGATCATAAAGGTTTAGTCGAATCATCGACAATCTTGTCACTTGGGTAGCAATGATGTGTTGCTAGACACCGCTCATTGCTTATGATCATAAATGTGATTTATGATCATTGCCAATGTGGTAAGAGCCTATTGGGTCACACACATAGAGCTATTTGGATCATTAGAGTGCATGGGCTAATAATTTGGGTTTTGGTTTCACAATAATTTCGTATTAATAATGGGCCCAATAGTTGAGCCATTATTAAGCCCGAAATTAAATCCTAATTGGATTAGGGCTTTGAAACCCATTAGGCCTGGAAGTTGAGTCTCACTATAAATACAACTTCTAGTGAGAAATTCACAGGTCTCCTTGCCCTAGCCTTCCAAAAAGGATAGCCGCACTCTTCTCTTCCAATTCCTTGGAGGACGCAAGCTAGCATTGCGAGCGCAAGAGAAACGCATCTACCAGGGCTTCGTGGAAGCGTGGTGATCCTGAGAGGCTCGTGTGGATACCATAAAGAGCTTGAACATGTCAACTGTTCAAGTTTATGATTTGACTTTATAGTTGAGTGAGAGATCTCAACCGAAAATTAGGTATGAAAATTTTCGAACACCCGGTTTACCCCGTTTCACTTGGATCCTGGAGGGTTTCAGTTAAATTCTGCTGCGCTGTTTGGCTCCCGAAACCCAACATATCCGAGGTAGGCCTACCCGGGTCAAGGGAGGCAAGCGCTTGAAGGGCCATAAGGGAAACTTGTTGCATTTTGAATAATGGGGCTTAATTGAATAGATTATTTAGGTCACTTACTTGAAGGAATCTTTTATAGTAAGGTTACGTTGCACCATGTACAAAAGTAGGCCTCCTTGGGCTAGCATTAGAACCAACATTAGTGCCACCTTTCCTAATCTAGATTATTCATGGCTCCACTAGCTCAATGAAAGTATGAATTTAAATGAAGCTCCATATTTAGGGAAACAAGTTGTTCCTGGGTTTATGTTCAAGTTTATGTCAAATTGGAGTGGAAATGCAGCAAAAAAATGGAATCCAAGCTCACTTAAGGCATTTTCATGTTTTGGTGACCTTGGGAGGCTTGTTGGCAAGCTTGAAGAGGCCAAGGAAGGTCTGGCTTGAGGTTTACAGTATTGGTGAGGAATCATATCTGTGTTTTACTTTAAACTAGTGATGGATGATCATGTTCAAGTGAAATACTAGGCCCTTTGGGGTTGGCATTGATGTAGGAACCTAAAAGGCTGCAGGGGCTAGGGTTACCTTTGAGTATCTATGAATTTGCTATTTAGCTATTGATAGCCGAAGTGCCTATCACCTTTCAAACCCGTAGGCTTGGGTAAGGCACCACCCTTTGATGGAAAAGCACTAACTTCGGAAAGAAGGATGTCCGACCCCTCTCACATCCAACCTCGGTAATTCTTCACCATCCCTGGAGATGACAGTACTAACCTCGGGAAAAAGGTCCATCATCACCCTCGGTAAAATGACCGAACCACCTTTAGCAAGGAAGAACATCCTCGAATGGGACCCCCCTTGACGAGGGTATTCCTGGTTTACTGAAGTGATCTCGGGAGGTAGTTCTCCTGCTCCGAAGAGTTGTCTTCCACCAAAGGGACCTCGGGAGTACAGCAGAAACAATTAAGGAGCCTCTAACACATCCCTGACACCCTGCCCTCAAACACGCTCTGGCACGCCGCCCTCGCGCAGCCTAAGCTCCTGGCCAGGCGGCCTGCGGCTGGCTAAATGTTCCCCTTCTCCCCGAAAGGTACGGATCGCATCTGGCCGAACACATGTCATGATCTGGGCCTGCCACATCAAACAAACTCCTACTATTCACCTCCCTATAAATATTCGGTAAGCACCCCAGGTAAAGGTATTGGACTCCAAAGGGAAAATCTCTCTACTCATTACTCACTCTCCAATTCCAAAACACTGACTTGGGCATCGGAGGCTCCTCCACGGAAAAACACCCCGGGGACCTCTTAACCCTTGTTTTTTCTGAGTCTTTGCAGTCCTCCTCCCATCGGATCATCCTCGCCCAGGCATTTTCTCACTGGCAGTCTTAGCTCCAGGCTCACCATGTCGCACAACGATGATGCTGCAGGGCATTAGCTATGTAGAAAGAAAACACTAGGGCTCAAGCTTGGGTTGGCTAACTCATTCCTTGAGTCTAGTGCTATATGGTAGGATTAGTGTAACTAAATGCTACTAAGAATTGAACATAGGCTATGTGGATGATTGCTAGGCCTTGTTCGCTACTTAGGTGGTTAGTGTGTGGTGTGTCTGTACTTTTTGTGCTTGGTGGTATGGTTGTGCTTGCTAACCCCTCTTGATTAATTGTTACTATTATTTTCCACAACCATGTGGTTTTCATGTTTTAATGTCTTCAATGTTGGACCTTGGAAAGGTTAGGTCATAGACTTAGCTATCTAGGCTATAAGTTATTGTGATTTCTTACAAAAACTGATGCCATTTTTTTTGTGCTTCTGGGAAAAGTGTTGACAAGTTACTTTTCTTTGTGAAGTTTTTTTATTCAGGTTAAGAGGCTATGACTACTTATCTAAGATATTTTCAATCATATATGGTACAAGTCTTTTAAAATGGCAAACTCATTAGTTAAGATGTGCTACTTGCAGGCACTTAGAAGTTAGACTTGTGGGAACATGCCTAGATAGTGAATTAGTGCTTTGGAGTTGGTACTTTGTTGTTGAATGTGATTATGTGTACCAACCCCTTGGTTATGACTAGGGTGGCCCTTAGTAGGCTCACCAAGACTCATGTGTTAAACCTCCTCTACATGTAAACATATATTTTCAAAAAAATGAGACTGGGCTTCTTGGTTGTCATGCATGATTGAATGAACACTTGAATGCACTAGATGTTACACCCTCTGGGGTAGTCCAATTTTGGTGGCAAAATTGTGCATTTAGACTCCCAGGACTAGTAATGTTCTGTAGGCCATCAGAACACTACCCTTAGTGTGCATACCCAAGTGGCCCTCTTGGGCACTATGTAAACACATGTGTATTGATCCAACTATCATACACATATTCACATTTCATGTACACTATGGCAGAAAAGAAGGAAAATACTAGCACAAGTCTTAATCTTGGCTACCACACATTAGGCAATCCTGTTAAGTTTTAGAGATCAGCCACTAAACCTGTAACTTCCACTAACAAACTGTATCATTATAGGCATGTACCCCCTTGTTTTCTTTGCTCCATTATCAAGTAGAGACTTAGGAAAAACCAAGGATTTTTTTTTTGCATCAATAGCCCACCTATGGAACAAGTTATGGATTTTTGAAGTTGGTTACAAAATTCTGACCAAATGAACAGTAACTTAGCAAACTTTGCAACATCATATCTTTGGCTACATAGCTCCAAATTCATAAATTCTAAATCCTAGTTCAACTTCTGGATGTTCTCTAGGTATGGTCAAAATTTCATACAAATGTTCCTTCTTCATAGGGAGATATATAACCTTAGTTGCAGAGTCAAAATTCTGGTCACTTTATGACCATTTTGGCCATACAAAATTTCATAAGTGTGCAAACACTTCATTAACAAGGGGAAAGCCCTCCAAGGCTATCCCATATATTTCCATTAAATGTAGGAAATACATTCTCTTGCATTTAACAACCATATGTGGCTAAAACAGAATTTACAAGTACGCAGCCAATCATTCAGACTTAGGCAGCTTTGCACCACATCACTTACATAGCCATAACACTACTCAAATGCTCACATATTCATATTTGTCTCCTTTTACATACACTACATGTACATGAATACATGCAATAAAAAATGTTCTTAACTCAGCTAAATATGTACCCGAGGCTACAGGAGTGCCTGAGATACAATGGACTCCAGAACAGGATTCTGGAGAGCTACTGCATAGGATAATAAGTACCACCATTAAAAATACCAAATGTGCTCCTAAAATCACCAAAATTCCAGATCATGACTAGACATAAGGAAGTTGATGTACTTGAAATTTTAGATCAAAAATCAAACCATAAATGTTAGTTTCAATGTGATCTTTCTGCTGAACCTGAAATGACAGAATTGAGGGGAGTAAGTTTTATTGAGAAACTTATTAAGGGTAGCACTTGGACTCAATAAGTAATGTAACCATCATTAAAACCTGCATGCAAAGACATTAAAACATAAAAACCACAATGCATCTATATAATATATAGCAACCAAATGCAACAGCCATTCACAACCATCAAACACATGAAATGTAGCAGCAACGATAACCACAAGTTAGTCCCTAAAATATGCAATACACTTGAGTAAATCACTATGGCAGCCATCCTCAAGCTAATGCTTGGTCTTAGGAGATTTTAACACTAGTTAGTATTAAGTTTGGGTTCTAAAAACCTTCATTTTACTGCCATCTTTGTGCACTAGACAGTAGGTCACAAAACCTTCAATAACTGCACTCCCCTCACTAAGCTAGGCTCATCAAGCTTATGGCTATCTTCCAAGCTTAGCCCTAGCTCCATGGATGTTTAAAAATTGCAGAAAATAGTCCATTAGAGTAAGAGAACCCTTACCAAAGTGGGTAGGCCAAAAATCAAGCTTGATCCTTGAAGTATCCAAGCAAGTGTTGGCTACCTCCCCCATGGTAGGATAATTCCACAATCTCACACTTTGTGTCAGGACCATACCTTAATGCTTGGCCCAAGCCAAAAATGTAAGAAAAATACATTAAATACATTAGGGACTCAAACAAAAATGTGGATAGTGGTGTATATGTGAAACCAAGAACTATCGGCTCCAAATTGCTTATGGTGGGAAATAAAGTTTAAAGGCCAACTTGAACATTCTTTCGGGTGCTATTAGTGATGCTAACACTTGTGAAAGGAAACATTAAGCCATGCAATTTTTTTTTAGCCATGAAGGGCATTAAGCCCATTTTAATGTACATGTGGCATTGGCCTGCTAATGCATGTTTCCACTTAGCTGAAAGCATCCATTTCAGGTCAAACCTTTGTTGTTACAAGTTTAACCGTGTTCTTGGTGTTCTTGGTGATTGAGTGTTAGGTTCTTGCCAAATTGGAGGCAAGTGAAGCTTGAATTGAACAATCAAGCTTGGAAGTGGTGGTTTTGGCACTAGGCAACCTTGCAATTGAAGTTTCAAAGAGGGAGTTAGAACTACAATTGGTAACCAAGAGCTCAAGCTAGAGATTTGGTAAGGTTTCATGAATTCTACTTGATTTTGGTCTTGTTCCATGTTCAAGTAGATTAATGGCTTCTAAGTGGTAGTATTATTGAGCTATATGATCTTAGATTGCTAGATGAGGCATAGTGGAACCTTCGGGTTTATGTGGATTTTTGGCTAGGTAGTCAATAATGGCAAGTACTAAAGTTCAAGGTAAGTTAGCTAGCTTATCTTGAGCTTGGAGCTCTAATGGAATGGTGGTGGATTGGTAAAGCTTGGAGTGCAAATTATGTGTGTGTATTTGGTAATGGTTTCGGCCAAGAAGGGCATTGTGTTGTAGTGTGTCTATTGTGTGCTTGTTTGCTTGGATGTGCTTGCTAACCCTTTCTAGATGTTGTTATCACGTATATATGTCTCAGATATCATGTGTATATGCCATTATGCTTATGTTTTTGGTGTTGTCTTATCTTTCTAGCAGGTTAAGTAAGGCTTTGTGGAGGTTAAGCTTTCGGGCTTAACTAAATTAGCTCATTGAGCTGTAGTTAACCTTACTGAGTTATAAACTCATGCCCCCTATTGTATATGTTTTAGGAGAAGGCTTAGAGCCTAAGTGATTGTGTGTGTAGCTTGTGTGCTAAGTTATTGCACTTTTTGTCAAGGTATGTGCCAAAACCGAAAGCTTGGCTTATGAGTAGAATGTGCAAGTCTTATGGTTATTGCTCAAACTTATGTGTTTGAGTTTTTCATGCTCTATGTAGGGCTATGGGATGATTCTAGGAGCTATGGACGTATGTTCATAGGCATTAGTGTGGTGGTTTGCTTTCATGACCATGAATTTGGTTATAGGATTTTTCCTTCAATCCTTAATCTTGTATTGTACCTTCAAAGTAATTCTTGGGTATTATAGGTAATTAGGCATGTAATGCATAACTTGTGCTTATTTTGGGTTTGTAAGTACTCTTGGTATGTTGCCAAGTAGGTAGTACTTTATGGAGGCTATTTTTGTGTATGTATATGCCTCGGTGAACTATGGAACTTGTGTATAGTTTGAAGGTTTGTAATGTCAAGTTATGTTATGAATGTTTGATTATATGTCTTGGAATTGTCCTTTATGAGTTAAACCTCTTATCTTCTTTGTTTGGCCGAATGTACATGGACATGGAAGGTGTGATTTCAAAACTCGAGATGATATGGGCTTCTTGGTTGGCATGCATTGGATGTCACACTTCATGAGCACATACCTTAGACACTTAAAGATAAAAAGTGTTCATGCCTTGCCTTATGTTGCAAGTAACTTATGGGCCTTGCCTTGTGCTATAAGTAAGGTACACAGAATTACCTGGTAAGCCTCCTAGAGCACCTGCCAGGCCTTAACCTTAAGAAAATAAGACTTAAGCTACAAGATTGAAAGTTGGCCGAAAACCTAAATCTACTCATAACACTTTTAAGTACAAGTGCTTAATAACTTTCATGGTAGCTTGGTGAGTAGCACTGAGAGTGCACAGGCTGGGGCCTGTGTGGGGTGTGACACTTTGACTTAAGTCACAACCTTGAATGCCTTAAGGTTTACACTAAGGCATTTAGGTCCTTAATGTCTGTAGTGTTTTCTTTGTCCAAACTTATCTTCCCTGAACAATTTGGCCCTCCAATAGCACTTTCATACCATTCATATCCATCCCATAACTCCCCAAATCTTTTTCTTGAGATTTTTGCAATTGAGTACCTGAATTTCCAAAACCTTACAAAAAAGTCCATAGGTTGCTTGACAAACAAGCAACCTTTAAGGCTTTTCTTGGGGGCCAGGTTACCAACTTGGAACACTTTTAAGGAGGTGCTGATCATACCTTACCGCCCACACTTCAATCACTATGGTGAGAATTACACAATATAACTGTTTTTTAGCCATTATGACACACTTGTAACTCTCCCATTTTTGTGAGGTGGTAACAATCCTCCCCCCCTTAAAAATTTTGGTCCTCCAAAATAGCCTTTAGCTTTAGGTATTCTTCAGAATACCTTTCCATAAGGTCTTTTGCAATTTCCCATGTTGATTCTCTTTCAGAGTGTTCTGACCACTGAACTTTAGCCGTAGGAATAAATTTCTTTCTTAACCTTCTTGTATCCTTGGCTAAGATAGCTATAGTTTTCTCATCATATGTCAAGTTGGGTTCCAACTATTTGTCTTCCACTACAATAGCATGCTTTGTGTCCAATAGACACTTCTTAGCCTTACTGATGTGAAAAATATTATGAACACTTGACACGCAGAGCGGTAGAGCTAACCTGTATGCTACCTTGCCAATTCTGTCCAATATCTCATAAGGACCTATATATCTTGGAGCTAACTTAGTTCTTCTGCCAAATCTGATAGTGCCTTTGGTTGGTGCAGCTTTCAGTCAAAAATTATCACCAACCTCAAATTCCAAGTCTTTCCTTCTTTTACCACATAGGTTGTGGTCCTTTCACTGGCAGCCTTTCATATCCCTTGAATTTTCTTGATTTTGGCAATTGTCTCTTCAATAATTTTGGGACCCAACTCTAGCCTGTCTAAGGCTTCCACCCAACAGTGGCGTGTCATGCACCTTCTTCCATATAATGCTTCAGAAGGTGCCATGCCAATGGTGCTTTGGTAACTATTATTATATGACAATTCCACCAATGGCAAGTGTTGATTGCATTCACCTTTGAAATACACAACTCCTGATCATGTCTTCTAGTATCAGTATCACCCTTTCAAATTGCCCATCTGTCTGAGGATCATAAGCAGTACTAAGATGGATTTTGGTTCCTAGTGCTTGATGAAAAGCACTGCAAAACCAATCTGTAAATCTTGGATCTCTATCAAATACTATGCAGTCTAGCACTCCATGTTGTCTCACTATCTCCTGGACATACCTCTAAGCTAACTTCTGCAAGGAGTCTGTGAGTTTCATACGTAAGAAGTGGGCATATTTGGTTATCCTATCCACAATGACCCAGATTGTATCATGCCTTAATCTGGTCGTAGGCAACCTAGTCAAAAAGTGCATGGTTATGTTGCCCTACTTTCCCACTAGTATAGGTAGAGTCAATAAGGTACTAGCTAGCTTTTGGTGCTCTAGCTTTATCCTTTGGCATGTTGCACATTTGGAGACATAAGTAGTTATGTATCTCTTCATATTTGGCCACCAAAAGTATGTCTTCAAGTCTTTATACATTTTCTCACTTCCTGGATGGATGTTCAACCTTCTTGTGTGAGCCTTTTCAAGTATTTCATCCCTGAGCTTTGCTCATTTAGGCACATAGATTCGGTCCTTGAAATACAGTAATCCTTGCTTGTATGCAAAAGATTGATACAAGGAAGCTTCTTCCTCTCTTGAAACCCTTTATAGTCGTTGTTCTTTCCCATTCTTGCACTACCTTGACCTTTTTAGGGTCTGCCTTAAGGCCTTGTGCACCTATGATGTGTCCTAACAAAGACACTTCCTTTAACCAAAATTGGCACTTGGATAACTTGGCATAAAGCTGATGTTCTAGTAGAGTCTTTAAGACAATCTTCAGATGATGTTCATGTTCATTTTCATCCTTGGAATACACTAGGGTGTCATCAATGAACACAACCACAAATTTGTCTAGTTGTGGTCTGACAACCTTGGTCATCAAGTGCATGAAAGTAGCTGGGGCATTAGTCAAACGAAATGGCATGACTGTGTACTCATGATGCCCAAACCTGGTCTTGAATGCAGTCTTAGGAATGCCCTCTTCCTTTAGTCTCAACTGAAAGTGTCCACATCACAAATCTCTCTTGGAGAAGATCTTAACTCCCTTGTGTTGATAAAAAAGATCCTTAATCCTAAGGAGTGGATACTTGTTCTTGATAGTCACTACATTGAGCTTCCTATAGTCAATGCATAGTCTCAAAGATCCATCTTTCATTTTCACAAAGAGAATAGGAGCTCCCCATGCTGAAACACTTAGCCTTATGAACCCTTTTTCAAGAAGTTCATGAAGTTGTTTCTTGAGCTCGTTCATCTCTCTGATTGGCATTCTGTAAGAAGGTATGGATATTGGACTAGTTTCTGGTTGCAGCTTGATTTCAAACTCAATTTTCCTTGGTGGAGGAATACTGGCAGGTCTTTAGGAAAGACTTATGGAAAGTCTCTCACTATAGGTATTCTGTCCACTTCCCCATCACAGTGCCATTCAATCAATGCATAACAATAATCATGCTCAAAAATCACTGGTATCTCATCTAGTACCTCCAGCTCCATGCCGTGCATTTCATACACTAATTCCTTAGAATTAACTAATGCATGCACTTTACCATCAGGCAATGTGATTTCCCATTTAGCACAATCAATTCTTATGTTTTGCATAACAAGCCAATTCATACCCAGCACTAAATCATACATAGGAATGTCCAACACTAGTAGCTTAGTAATAACCTTAGTCTTTCCTACTACTTGCTCACAATCCTTAGCTAGGTCATTAGTGAAAAGACATTGACTACATACTATTTTCACTAAGGATATCCTAGGCATTATTTCAGTAGGCAATTTCATGGCATCAACAAATTTCTTAGCCAGACACAAATGCACTAGTATCAAACAGAACACGAACAAGCATACCATTAAGGTAAATGTTACCTATTAGTGCTCTTCCCTACTATGATGTCTTTGGCCTCCCCACTTGGAAGACTCTACCAGCTCTTTGCACTGAAGGTCGAGGCATTTGAGGAACTGGCCTCTGCTGTCCCTCCTTAGGTGCTCCCCCTCTAGGTCCTGCCCCAATAGGCCTTATTGGACCTTGGTCTTCTAGCCTCCTTTGAGCCTGTGGGCAGTCTTTAATCCAATGATCCATGGATCCACATCTTGGACATACTTGGGTGTCAAAATAGCAAGGTTTCTTTTCATGAAACTTCTTGCATTTAGGGCACATTAGGCCAGGGAACTTGCCCTTAACCTTGCCCTCACATCCAAGATGAGAATTCTTCGCAATTCCCTTGCCATGTAGTAGCTTCTTTTGCTTGGCTCCTACTTGACTACTTTCCCCTGGTCCACTGGGAAAGTACTTAGTCTCATACTCTTTTTGCTCTACTAATAGAGCCTCCTATACTACTTCATAGTATGTAACTCCTCCAAAAGTTCTAACAGCCTTTCTATTGTCTGACTTTAGGCCTCTGACAAATATTTTGGCCTTCAACTCCTCCAGTCCATGACACTGAGGAGCATACCTCACGAACTGATTAAATTTGTGCTCATACTCTTGGACACTGAGGTTGTCTTGCCATAGAGAATCAAATTCAACTTGCTTCATATCCTTGATGGCATCACTGATGTACTATTCTTGGAATAGCTATGTGAACTCTAGTTAGCTCATCTCAATATCTGTTCCTAGCCTTCTGCCCTTCTAGAAAGCATACTTATCTCT
The DNA here is from genome assembly GCA_005392925.1 of Aquilaria sinensis. Taxonomy (NCBI): domain Eukaryota; kingdom Viridiplantae; phylum Streptophyta; class Magnoliopsida; order Malvales; family Thymelaeaceae; genus Aquilaria; species Aquilaria sinensis. Next base: position 33,149 of record SMDT01001870.1, read on the forward strand.
AGTGTTTGTCCACCACGTCTCTACACTTCTTACCAAGTTGTGAGTAGCCAGTCACACCTTCTTGGTGGAGCTGAGTGATGTCTTCTCAAACATTTTTTTATGAAGATTAACCACTCCTCAGTTCTCTCTAGCCCAGCTCTTCCATCAAACTGTGGAGGTCTTAGGCCTTGGAACCTCTCCAACAGTCTGACGTCATCTAGGCCTTCTAGATCCTCTGATTTATGTTTCCTGGATCTGTGAGAGCCCTCAGTATGGTGATGCTCTCGATGATCTTTCTACCTTCTACTAGATCTTCTCTCATGGCCTTCCTCCATCTCATTCCAAGTTTAGGAATGGTCATTGACTAAGGGATTGGTCCTGGACAAATGACTAATCCCAGACCTTAGTCTTCATCTTGTTGGATTTGTCCTATCCGCATCTTCCTCCTCAATGGTCTCATCATTTGTATCTTTTAAGCTTCTAGAAGGAACATATTCAGATGTGTACCTAGTATCCTCTTCTGGTTGTGATAGCCGAAGGACTATCACCTCTCTCACCCCGTGCCTCCTGCCGAAAACAAGGTAACCGGAGAGCTTAATGTCACCCGAAGGAGGCACTATCACTGACCTCGGAAGTAGCAAATTCAAAACGTGTCGAACTCGGGACTTCGGCTAATACCTCAGGAACTCCAAAAACATTACCAGCTCCCTCGGGGGACCAAGCGGATCGCGTTCGAAGGCGAAGGTTTAGCTATTCCAAAATGGGAGAATAGTTGGCCCGAAGGCAAAACCCCCGAGCTAGGGGGCTTCCCGAACTAGTGGTACACCGGCCAAAGAAGGACGTCCGTACCAAGGGATGACCACACCCAGGGGACCTTGGGAGTACGGCAGGAGCATTTAAGGAGCCTCTGACATGTCATCCGCAGGCGCTACACGCCGCCTGGAACGGCGGTCTGACACGTCCACACCGTCCAGGTCTTGTCACGACCTATCTTGGACCAAGGCTCGAGAAGCCTGCAAACAGCCACTTGTCCCCTGCGCCCGAAGGTACAGGAAAGATCTGACCGAACACGTGTCATGATCTGAACGGACTGAACACTCCTATAAATACCAGGAAACAAACCCTGGCAGGGGGACTCTCCGGGACTAGACCCCCTTTTTCCTTGAGAAAACACGAACAGGCAAGGCCACTAAAACCTTTAGTGCTCCCTCTTCACCTTCTCAAGACACTGACTTGGGCGTCAGAGGCTCCTCCCCAGAAAAACACTATGGGGACCTCCTAACCTTCTCTTTTGAGCTTTTCAAGCACGCTCCTCTAGGAAATCTGGGCTCCAGGCGTTCCCCCTCTCAGGAAGTCCCTCCAGAAGTCACAATGTCACTTAACGAGGATGCCTCGGGGCATCAGGTTGCTGCTGTGCATCCTAAATTGGTTCTACTGGAGCTAATTGCACTCCTTGCTGTTGTGCTTGGATTAGCCTTACTAAGTTTCCATTGATTAGAGCTAAGTTCATCTGAAGCTCTAACCAAACCTGAGGCGCTTCAAGGTTTCGTAACCCCTGTTGCCCCTGATTTCCTCTATCCTATCCATTTCTTTGTTGCCCAGAATTAATAGGATGCCTTCGGGCTGGTTCCCCTCTCTTTGTTGTAACCATGTTTTCTTTCTGAGTTGATGATTCATCATAAAGCACATATAAAAATCATAGGCATTTCAATGGTACTTGACACTAGCAGCTGACCAAACCGAGTTCAAGTATGTAGACACATGTAATTCAACTATATGCTATGTACATGTACAAACCATGCTCTGATACCAACTTCTGTTACCCACTCCAAGGTAGTCTAATTATGGTGCCAAAATTGTGCATTCAGACTCCCAAGATTGCTAATGTTCTGTAGGCCATCAGAACACTACCCTTAGTGTGCATACCAAAGTGGACTTCTTGGGCACTATGTAAACACATGTATATTGGTCCAAGCATCACAAACATATTCAAATTTCATGCACACTATGGCAGCAAAGAAGGAAAACACTAGCACAAGTCTTAACGTTGGCTACCACACATTAGGCAATCTTGTCAAGTTCTAGTGACCAGCATTGCGCCTGTAACTTCCTTTTTAGGGTCTGCCTTAAGGCCTTGTGCATCTATGATGTGTCCTAGGAAAGACACTTCCCTTATCCAGAATTCACACTTGGATAACTTGGCATAAAGCTGATGATGCAACAGAGTCTTTTAGACAATCTTCAGATGATGTTCACATTCATTTTCATTCTTGGAATACACTAGGATGTCATCAATGAACACAACACAAATTTGCCCAGATGTGGTCTGAACACCCTGTTCATCAGGTCCATGAAAACAGCTGAGGCATTAGTCAAACCAAACGGCATGACTGTGTACTCATAATGCCCATATCTAGTCCTAAATGCAGTCTTATGAATGTCCTCTTCCTTTACTCTCAACTGGAAGTATCTAGATCTCAAATCTATCTTGCAGAAGATCTTAGCTCCCTTGAGTTGATCAAACAGATCCTTAATCCTAGGGAGTAGATACTTGTTCTTGATAATCACTGCATTAAGCTTCCTATAGTCAATGCATAGTCTCAAAGATCTATCCTTCTTTTTCACAAAGAGAACAGGAGCTCCCCATGGTGAAACACTTGGCCTTACGAACCCTTTTTCAAGAAGTTCATCAAGTTGCTTCTTGAGCTCATTCATCTCTGTGATTGGCATTCTGTAAGGAGGTATGGATATTGGACTAGCTTCTGGTTGCAACTTGATTTCAAATTCAATCGCCCTTTGTGGAGGAATACCTGGTAGGTCTTTAGGAAAGACTTGTGGAAAGTCTCTCACTATAGGTATTCTGTCCACTTCTTTATCACAGTGCAATTCATTCAATGCATAACAGTAATCATGCTCAGAAATCACAGGTATCTCATCTAATACCTCTAGCTCCATGCCATGCATTTCATACACTAATTCCTTAGAATTCACTAATGCATGCACTTCACCATCAGGCAATGTGATTTCCCTCTTAGCACAATCAATTCTTATGTTATGCATAGCAAGCCAATTCATACCCAGCACTAAATCATACTTAGGAATGTCCAACACTAGCAGATTAGTCATAACCTTAGTCTTTCCTACTACTAGCTCACAATCCTTAGCTAGGTCATTAGTGAAAAGACATTGACTACCTGCTGTTTTCACTAAGGATATCCTAGGCATGATTTCAGTAGGCAATTTCATGGCATCAACAAATTTCCTAGCCACTATAGACACAGATGCACCAGTATCAAATAGAACACTAACAGGCATACCATTAAGGTAAATGTTACCTCTTAGTGCTCCTCCCTGCTCTGATGTCTCTGGCCTCTCCACTTGGAAGACTCTGCCAGCTCTCTGCACTGGAGGCTGAGGCACTGGAGGAACTGGCCTCTGCTGTCCCTCCCTTGGTGCTCCTCCTCTAGGTCCTGCCCCAATAGGTCTTACTGGACCTTGGTCTTCTGGCCTCCTTTGAACCTGTGGGCAGTCTTTGATCCAATGATCCATGGATCCACATCTTAGACACGCTTGGGTGTCAAAATAGCAAGGTTTCTTCCCATGAAACTTCTTGCATTTAGGGCACCTTAGGCCAGGGAACTTCCCCTTAACCTTGCCCTCACCACCAAGATGAGAATTCTTGGCAATTCCTTTGCCATGTGGTGCCTTCTTCTGCTTGCCTCCTGCCTGACTACTTTCCCCTGGTCCACTGGGAAAGTACTTAGTCTCATACTCCTCTTGCTCTACTAATAGAGCTTTCTGCACTGCTTCATAGTATGTAACTGCTCCAAAAGGTCTAACAGCCTTTCTAATGTCTGACTTTAGGCCTCTGACAAATCTTTTGGCCTTCAATTCCTCCAATCCATGATATTGAGGAGCATACCTCACCAACTGATTGAATTTGTGCTCATACTCTAGGACACTAAGGTTGTCCTGCCTTAGAGCATCAAATTCAGCTTGCTTCATATCCTTGATGGCATCACTGATGTACTGTTCCTGGAACAGCTGTGTGAACTCTGGCCAGCTCATCTCAATATCTCTTCCTGGCCTTCTGCCCTTCTGGAAAGCATACCTGTCTCTGGTGTTTCTCCACCACATCTCTGCACTGCCTACCAAGTTGTAAGTAGCCAGTGACACCTTCTTGGTGGAGCTGAGTGGCATCCTCTCAAACATCTTTTCTATGAAGATTAACCACTCCTCAGCTCTCTCTGGCCCAGCTCTTCCATCAAACTGTGGAGGTCTTAGGCCTTGGAACCTCTCCAACAATCTAACCTCATCTAGGCCCTCTAGATCCTCTGATCTATGTCTCCTGGATCTATGAGAGTCCTCTGTATGGTGATGCTCTCTATGATCTCTCTGCCTTCTCCTGGATCTTCTCTCACGGCCTTCCTCAATCTCATTCCTAGTGCAGGAATGGTCATAGACTGAGGGATTGGTCCTGGACACCTGACCAATCTCAGATCTTACTCTTCTGCCTCTTGGATTTCTCCTATCCTCATCTTCCACCTCAATGGTCTCATCATTTGTGTCTTCTAAGCTTCCAGAAGGAACATATTCAGATGTGTTCCTAGTATCCTCTTCTGGTTGTAGCTGTGCATCCTGAACTGGTTCTGCTGGAGCTACTTGGACTCCCTGCTGTTGTCCTTGAATCAGCCTCATTAAGTTTTCATTGATTAGAGCTAAGTTCCTCTGAAGCTCTAACCAAACCTGAGGCACTTTAGGGTTTGGTACCCCCTGTTGCCCCTAATTCCCTCTATTCTGTCCATTTCCTTGTTGCCTAGAATTAGTAGGAGGCCTTCGGGGTGGTTCCCCTCTCCTTGTGGCAACCATGTTTACTTCCTGCATTGATGATCCATCATAGAGCACATATAAAGATCATAGGTATTTCAATGGTACTGGACACTAGTAGCAGACCAAACAGAGTTCATATATGTAGACGCATGCAATGCAACTATACGCTATGTACAAGTATAAACCATGCTCTTATACTAACTTTAGTTACCCAGTCCGGGGTAGTCTAGTTATGGTGCCAAAACTGTGCATTGAGACTCCCAGTGTTAGGCACCTCCTAAGTACTTGGCTTAGGCCAAGAAGGACCAAGGAAAATAAGAAAAAATAGAAAGGGAGAGTAAGAGGAACTGTAGAGTCTAGTATAGTGGCCTATGTGTAAAGCTGGAGACTGTCGGGCCTAATTGAACATAGGAACTATACTAGAGAACAAAAAACAGACAGAAAACAGAGAAAGGGGGATCAAATTGTACATTGAGATGGGTGGTGCAATTTAATCCATAAACTTAAGGTTGGCATTTTCAGCCATGCAAACTTTTTTGGTGGCAAGTGCAAGACTAGACCAAATGTGGGAGACAACAATGATTACTAGTCAAAATCTTGTCTACCACTAAAGTACTATTCACTAGTTACTAGTTAAACTAACTAGTCTTTATTTTAGTTACATGGCCGGTTATGCATGGGTGTTTATGACATCTTGGTACTTGTGTTTGTTACTTGCTTGGCATTATGGGCCATGTTGGGCTTAAGTGTCCATTTTAACACAAGTTTAAGTGGCGGCCTTGTGTACATGTGGAGTTAAGGGCTACATTACACCATGCAAAGAAATGGAAGTAAAAGTTGGCATTTTAGCTAACTAAAGACTTATGTCTTTCGGCCGAATCCAAGTCAAAACCATTTTGTTCATTTTGGGCTTGCCTTTGTTCTTGTTTAGCCGAGAGCTTGTTCTTGAGCTCCTTCACAATTGGTCTTGGATTCAAGGAGAATTGAGGGCGTTGAAGGATTCAAGCTTGGAGAAGAGTGTTTCGGCTCTTGTTTGCTTGGAATCAAACGTTGTTCTTGAAGATTGAAGAAAGGCCGAGCCAAACTAAGCTAGGTTTAAGGTAATCTTGTTATCTTCCTTGAATCCATGGTATTTGCTTCCATGAACAAGGATATTGAGTGCTCAAATGTTGTTAAACTAAGTGAATTGAGCATTGTTTATGTTGATGTGGAAAACCTAGTCTTGGCCGAGAGTGATGGTTAAGTAATCTTGGTGTTCTTCTTGAATTCCATGGAAATTAATCCATGACTAAGTGTTGTTGTTGCCTATTTATGCTTGTGCTAGGCAAAATTTGAGTAAAGAACATCAAGTTGAACAAGTGGAAGTTTGGCCGAAAGGTGCATTTTGAGGTAATGGTGTGTTCCTCATTGAATTACATGGTATTAGTGCCATGATTATTGGTTAATGATGCTTTAATGAGCATATGATGAATTAGAATGATGAAAAACAATAGTGTGTGAAGTTGGGCTTTATGGCCGAGAGCATGAGTTAGTGTAATTAGGTGTTGATCACTTGATTACATGGTAAATGTGCTATGAACAAGTTTCATGTGATGGTTTTGATCAAGGATTGAGTTAATTTGATAAAGAACATTGTTATGTGAGATGGGCAATTTCGGCTGAAAGCTTGGATTAGTGTGAAATGGTGCATTTCACTTGGTTACTTGGTAATAATGCCATGGATGATGTTCATTGATGATTAGAATATCATGTGGTGAGTTAGGATGATGGGTAGCACATGTATATAAAATTGGGCCTTTTTTGGCCGAAAGCTTAAGTATGTATATCTTAGTGTTCTTCATGTGAATCATGTTAGTTAGTCCATGAGTGTGTATGTTGATGCCTATGTGATTGTTTTGGTAGGCATTGTGATTGAGGAACACTTGGACACTTGAAGCTTGGCTGTAACCGAGAGCTATTGAGGTAGGGTTCACTAACACTTGATGTTGCTTGGTAATGTGCCATGGTTCAAGTGTTTAGAGTGGCTAAGTGATGGTTAAAATTTGCCAAATGACCTTAGTTGCTTGATGGGCTTTAAAGTTTATACTCGGTTGAATTGTTGATTAGCTAATTGACTAGTGTACATGTACTAGAAATGCAAGTAAATGTGGCCTATTTGCTTGGCATTTTGGGAGCTCCAAATGGAAATGATATATTGGAAACGTTTGTGTGCAAAAATGCACATGGGTACATGTAAGGCTTATATGGCCGAGAGCACTTTTGTGGAGTGTGTGTGTGTCCTTGTGTGCTTTGGTGATTTCTTGTGCATGCTAACCCCACTTATGGATTAATTGCCATGGTTATCTATCTTGTATATGTATATGCTTGGTTTTCTTGTCTTTGTGTTTGTTTTGCAGGTTGAACTAGCTAATGGGAGGTTAAGCTTTGAGTGAATACTCAGCTTAACTAAATAGACTCATTTTTTAGTTGAATATATATGAGTGAATCCTACTAAGTTTTTACTCACTGCCCATCCTTTTATTTTCAGGCAAGGACATTCGGCCTGAATAGTGCTAAGCTTGTTTTGTGTGTGTGCTTAGTGTTTATTTGCTTAGTTTCCAAGGTATGTGCCAATGTGTGCTTGGCTTACCAATTTTGGATTCATTACAAGTCTTAATGTATGTTGGCCGAGACTTATGTTTTAAGTTTGCAGGCTGTAGAGTGGGAACTGTCTAGGAGAGCATGGATACTTGGACCTTAGCTCTGATTGTGGTATTCACCTTTATGACCATGAATATGGCCATAGGCTTGGTGCTGCAGTGTGTACTTCTGTATGGGATTCTCAAGGTTTTATTTGACCATTAGGAGTATGGTCTCGGGATGTTTGTAACTTGGCATGAATAACTTATGGATGCTTGGCATATATAGCCATGTTAAATGCTAGGTAGACTACCTTTTTGGATGGTATATATGTGTAGTCTTGGATACCTAGTTAGTTGATGTTTTTATGGATCTTGGATGCCAAGTTATGTACGGGCTTATGGATGGCTTTATGCTTGGACTTGTATGATGAATATTATGGGCCAAAGTTTGGCACCTTTTTGTGTGAATAGTATGGGCCTTCTATCTTGAAAATGTTGTGCACAATTATATGCACCTTAGTTGGCCGAGAGCATCATGCACATTTTACTTGTTGTTTTCAAAATCTAAACCAACATTGTGGGCTTTTTGGTTTCCATATAAGTAGTACACTTGATTGCACACCATGTATGCACTTAAAATTTCATTAAGTGTTGCCTTGCTTGGTATGCAAGTAATCAATCAAAACCTTGCTTGTTGTGCAAGTTAGGGGTATTGGGCCTTGCCTTTGCTGCAAGTTATTAATGGACCTTGTTAAAGCCACCTGGGCCACCTCCCAGGCCTCTTAACTTAAGAAAATAAGACTTAAAAATTGCCATTGCTTGCTTGGCCGAGAGTTAGAAACTTAGTTTTGGGGTTGGGCTTGTGAGTTAGTTTGAAAACTTATAGGCCAGGGCTTGAGTGAGCTGTGACACAAGGAAGTTCTCTTGGCCATTTTCCCTTTGCCTCCCCTAATCGCTTTTTTAGACCATTTTTATGGTCTGATTAGACACCTCTACTTGTCCGTTGCTCTGGGGACGAGCTACGGGGGCAAAGTGCATCTTTTTCCGAGGCTAGTGATGAATTCCTGGAACTCTTTGTCAATAAACTGGGAACCATTATCAGTGACTATCACCCTCGGTATGCCAAACCTGCATATTATACCTTTCCAGACAAATTTTTGTATATCCTTTGCTGTGATAGTTACTAGGGGCTCTGCCTCTACCCACTTCGCGAAGTAGTCTACCGCGACCACGCAGAATTTCACTCCTCCAGGTGCTGTCGGGAGTGGGCCGATGAGGTCAATGCCCCATACTGCAAAGGGACAGGGGTAGTCAGTCGAGTTTATTAGTTCCGAGGGCAATCTTTGAACTTTTGTGTGTCTCTGGCAACTGTCACATTTTTGGACGAACTGTCTTGCGTCCTTTCTTAATGTGGGCCAAAAATACCCTTGGCGAAGTATCACACCTGCCAAAGCGTCAGTCCCAATGTGGACACCGCAGATTCCCTCGTGGACTTCCTCGAGAATTGCCTGAGTGTCCTTTTCGCCAATACATCTTTGCAATGGACTTGCAAATCCCTGTCGGTATAATTCTTCCCCTATTAAGAAGTATCGTCCGAAACGTCTTCGCACTTTTGCCTCTTCGCGGGGGTCTTCGGGAAGCTCCGAGGTTATAAGATAACTCTTTATAGGATTCTCACATCCTTCTTCCGAGGTTGTTGTGCTCATTACCGCGATGCTGGAGTGACTCAATATTTCGGTGAAGTTTTTTGACTTCGCCAGACTATCTGCCTCGGTGTTGCTTCGTCGACGCACATTTTCAATATGTACCGCGTCGAATTCCCGGATGAGCTTTGACACAAGCTCATGGTATTTAGCCAAAGTTGGATTTTTTGCACTGTAGTCCCCTGCCATCTGTCGGACCACCAGCTGAGAATCACTGTGGGCTTTCAGGTTTCTCACACCAATCTTTCTAGCAAGGCGCAACCCTGCTATGAGGGACTCGTACTTTGCCGTGTTGTTGGTGACACCAAACCCGAATTTGATGGCTTTCATACTTCCATGCCTTCGGGGCCGCGTATGACTATCCCAACTCCCTGGTGCTCAGAGCCGAAGGCCCCACCCACGAACAGGGTCCATTCTGGCTCACTTTTGCCAAGGTCAAACTGATCACTTTCGGCGAAAGGTACTTCAGCAATAAAGTCTGCCAGGGCTTGGGCTTTTATTGCTTTCCTTGGTTCGTAAGTGATATTATACTCTCTGAGCTCTATGCACCATTTGGAAAGCCTTCTTGAATGATCTACCCTCTTCATGACATCCCGAAGGGGTAGATTACTTCGGACAGTGATGGGATGAGCCTGAAAATATGGACGCAATCTCCTACTTGCTAGTACTAAGGCATAAATAGCTTTTTGAAGTAAGGGGTACCTGACTTCGGCTCCATGCAGAGATTTGCTCACGTAATAGACTGGCCATTGAACCGCTCCTTCTTCCTTTACGAGAACTGAGCTCAGTGCTTTTTCAGCAACAGCAAGGTATAGCACAGGGGATTCTCCCTCTCGAGGTTGCCGAAGAGTGGGTAGTCGGGCCAGATAAACCTTGAGCTCTTCGCAGGCTTTTTGGTAATCCTCGTTCCAAGGATGATCGTTATTTCCGAGGTTGCCACTATTTTTTGCTGCTTTAGAGAGAACCTTAAAGAATGCTCGACATCGATCTCCATACCTGGAAATGAACCTGCTAAGGGAGGTTTTTCTGCCTGTAAGCCTTTGCACATCTTTTGTTGTGACAGGAGTTCGAAATTCAAGTAGAGCTTTGACTTTTTCTGGGTTGGCATCGATACCCCTTTCCGATACCATAAATCCGAGAAACTTGCCCAAACTTACGCCGAAGATGCACGTCTCAGGATTGAGACGAATTCCAAATGCTCTAAGTTGGTGGAAAGTTTCCTCCAAATCGGCAATGTGGCTGCCAGGCAATCTGCTTTTGACTATCATATCATACACGTGGACTTCCATGTTTCTCCCTATTTGTCGACTGAAGACCTTGTTCATTAGCCTCTGGTACGTAGCTCCTGCATTTTTAAGCCCGAAGGGCATTCTGACGTAACAATACGTATCGACTTCGGTGATGAAGGCAGTCTTTTCCTCGTCCTCGGGGTTCAACCTAACTTGGTAATACCCGCTAAAAGCATCTAGGAAGCTCAGGAGCCCATATTCGGCAGTTGAGTCCACTAGTTGATCTATCGGCGGGAGAGGATATGAATCTTTAGGACAAGCATCATTTACATTTCGAAAGTCGACGCACATTCGGAGCTTGTTGCTCCCTTCTTTTGTGGCGATGACTACATTGCTTAGCCATTCATGGTACTTGACTTCCCTGATTACACCCGCGTCCAACAGGTGTTGGACTTCGGTTTTGATGAAGTTGTTTTTGTGCGCCGAGAGGCTTCGCTTCTTTTGCCTGAACGGCTTTGCCTCGGGGTTTACTTTGAGGCTATGATGTATTATGCAAGGGTCTACCCCGGGCATATCTTTCGGCGAGTAGGCAAATAGATCTTTATTCATTAGTAGGAAAGATACAAGCTTTTACTTTTCTCCTTTGGCCAATTTTTTTCCTATTCGGGTGTTTCGGCCTGGGACGAGCTCTATCTCTTCCGTTTCTACTTTTTCAGGATCCTCTGTTCTTTGTTCTTCTGACTCTTGTGTGGGCAGAGCCTTTTTTTCTGTGGTCTGCGCATAATTCGTCGCTGGGGATTTTCTCGCCTTTACAAACACCTTTTGCACCTCCCCCTGGTGGATGAAGATCTCAGCATCTTCATCCTTGGCGGCGAAGGTAACTGTTAGGTACTTCACATCTGGGCGAATGTGGAGGTTTCCTTGCGTTTGCCTTCCAAGGATGGCGTTGTATGAAGAAGGGACATCGATGACGATGAACCTTGTCATTACAGAGGTGAACAGCTCCTTTCTGTTGTTTGCTGAAGTTCCCTTCAGCATCAGAGGAAGATCTACCCATCCAAGGACTAGAAGTTCGGACGGCCCTACTCCAAAAGTAGAAGAAGTGACGGATTTCAGGTCGCTTCTCGATATCCCCAAGCTTGGTAGCAGGTGTAAGAATAGGACGTCTGCGTTTGAGCCATCGTCAAGTAATACTCTCTTGACGTCCCAGCTTCCTTTCCTTGCCATAATTAGTAAAGGATCATCATGGGGAAAAATGACGGTGGATCCGTCCTTTCGGGTGAGCTTTTTTCATGGATTCCCGTACTACATTACCGAAATCTCTCTGGCTTTTCTTTTTCTTTCCGCCAACGGCAGCCCTGTGGTGATCATTTGTATTACTCCTGCCGGGGGCGGGGGATGCCTTTTCGGACTTCGGTTTCAATGCCTATCGGAGTCATATTCTTTGTCCTCTACCTTTCCTTCTTCTTCCGTCCTTCCCTTAGGGGAGGGTATGCGCAGGTAACACCGAAGTTGTCCTTGCTTTATCAGTGTCTCTATGTACTTCCTCAGTTGGAAGCAATCTTCGGTATCATGCCCGTGGTCTCGATGGAATTGGCAGAATTTTTTCATATTCTTCTTGTTGTCCGCGGTAATGGCCATCGGATGTTGAATCTGAGTCCCTTGCCTTTCCAACCCCATCAGGATGTTCGTCCTTGTGGTGTTCAGGGGAGTAAAGGCGATGGGCTTCCTTCCCTTAAACGTCCGAAGGCGCCCACTTGTTTCAGCTGGGTAGCGAGTTTGCTGACTCGGTCCCTCGGTGCGGACATGATCGGACCTCGGGCCTCCCATTCTTAGTTCTTCGGCGGTCATGTGCTGCTCCGCCCTTTGGTAGAATTCATCGAGCGTGTCAGGGGGATCTTTGGAGAACTCATAGAACAGCTGGGAGTCCCTCTGAAGTCCTCGTGTCATTGCCAAGATACGTATCTCCCGCCTGAAATCTGGGACACTCAAGGCTTCTCTGTTGAACCTTTCGACGTAGTCGCGTATGGTTTCACCATTTTTCTGCGCTAAATCGAACATTTGGATGGGCATTTTCGCCGCTGGGCTGCTCCCGATGAACTGCTGCGTGAAGGCAGTGGCCAGTTCTTGGAACTCCATGATGCCTCCGGGAGCTAGCGAATTATACCACGCCGTGGCCGTCCCAGCAAGGGTGACCTCAAAGCATTTGCACAAGGTAGCATCATCAGCTCCGTGCAGTATCATACTGCGCTTATACTTGGTCAGATGAGCCTGGGGGTTGGTCCGCCCATCATATGTTTCCAGCCGAGGTACCCGAAAATCACTTGGCATAGGTGCCTCGACTACTGTTCGGGTGAATGGCGACTCATCTCCATTAAAGGTTTCTGACAATCTAGCCCAGATGGGCTTTCGAGCTACTTGTCTCTCCACTCTTTCTATCCTCTTTAGGATTTTCTCCATAAGGAGTGTGGCACTACGTTCTTCTTCCTGCTGCCGGTAGGCTTCTAGGAATGGAGACTGACATCTTCTTTTTGGGGAATGGCTTCGGTGCCGGGGAGACGGTGACTTTACCTCGGGGGTGGAACTCTTTCGGTGAGGGGCCTTGGGTTGCTTTGTCCCCGTTTCTCCCACAAGTCGCGCCCTGAGGGGTATGTTCACCGTCGAGGATTCATCGCATTGATCCCCACTTCCCGAGCTCTGATGAGTTGATCGGGGGCTCTTCTCATGCCGAGGCACTGGTGATGAGGGCCTTTGCCCTCGGGTTGGCTGTAGCCACCTTTGATCTAACTGCTGCGTCATTTCAGCTACAACTGAGCGCTGAAATTCACGTAGGAAGGCCATAGTAATAATCAGTGGACGCTCATCGTCGGGCAAGGAAGTCCCTGCCGCAGTTTGTTCGGTTGCCGGTTGAGCTTCTGGCGTGGACGGGGACCTCGGGAGTCCCTTATCCTTAGAACGCCGAGTTTCAACGACGGTGACCTGGGTGTTGGTTCCCACAGCGACGCCAACTGATGCCCTTCGGCATCTCCTTCGTGTGTCATGGTGAAGGCGGTAGGAACCCGTGGAAATGATCGGAGGCCCAGGACGAGCGCAGCTGAGAATATCACCTGAAAATGACAGGAAGCAAGGGTTAGGAGGTCCCCTGAGTGTTTTTCCGGGGAGGAGCCGCCGACACCCAAGCGAGTATTTTTGAGGTAATCAGACGATTAGAGAGCAGAGATGTATTTTATCTCAAATTAATGTTCCCCCTTACCTGGAATAATTACCAAGTATTTATAGGGGGACAAATTGTAGTAGTCCTTCTCAGTTGGTCGGCCCAGATCATGACACGTGTTCGGCAAGATGCGTTCCACGTCTTTTGGTCAATAAAGGACTCCTAGTCGGCATGGGCTGCCAGGCTAAGGCTCTGAGATGACCCGAAAGTGGCGTGCTGGGGTGTCCCTGTAAGCGGTGTGTTAGGACACGGCCGGGGGCGGATTATCGGGGATATGTCAGAGACTCCTTAAATGCTCCATAAATGCTCCTGCCGTACTCCCGAAGTCTCCTTCAGTAGAAGAGACCTTTTCGGAGAACTTGTCTATCGAGGTCACTTTTGATATTGCAGGAATGTACCTCCTGAAGGTGACCTTTCCTGGGGACACCCCCACTTCTGGGGATAGCCTGTCCGTCCCCCGAGGTCCACATTGTCGCTTCCTGGCATGGAGAAATGCCGAGACTGGATTTCTCGAGGTCGAACATCCTTCCTTCTGTGGTGGGTGATCTCTATTACGAGGTTGGTGCTTTGCTTGAACCCGTGCCTCCGAAGGGTGATCAGCACTTTGTCTATAACTATGTAAACACATGAATATTAGTCCAACCATCAGACACATATTCACATTTTATGCACACTATGGCAGCAAAGAAGGAAAACACTAGCACAAGTCTTAATCTTGGCTACCACACATTAGGCAATCTTGTTAAGTTCTAGTGACTAGCCACTGCACTTGTAACTTACACTAATAAACTATATCATTCTATCCATGTACCCCCATGTTTTATTTGCTCCACTATCAAGTAGAGAGTTAGAGCAAACCAAGGAATTTTGTTTTACATCAATAGCCCACATATGGACCAAGTTATGGACTTTTGAAGTTGGTTACAAAATTCTGACCAAATGAACAGTAACTTAGCCAACTTTGCAATGTCATATCTTTAGCTACAGCGATCCAAATTTAGAAATTTCAAATTTCAGTTCAACCTCTAGATGTTCTCTGGGTGTAGTCAAAATTACATGCCATGATTCCATCTACACAGGGAGATATAGAACTTCAAGTGCAGAGTCAACATTCTGGTCACTTTATGACCATTTTACCCATACAAAATTTCATAAGTGTGCAAACACTTCATTCATAAGGGAAAAGTTCTCCAAAGCTACCCCATATATGTTCATTACACATAGGAGTTACATGCTCTTGCATCTAGCAACTTTATATGGCCAAAACAGAATTTAGAAGTAAGCAGCCTATCATTCACAGTTAGGCAGCTTTGCACCACATCACTTACATAGCCAAAACATTACTCAAATGTTCACATACTTGTCTCATTTTACATACACTACATGCATATGCATACATGCACTATAATATGGTATTAACTTAGGTAAATACACACCCTAGCTTACAGGAGTGCCTGAGACACAATGGACTCCAGAAACAGGATGCTGGACAGTTGCTGCACAACACAATAAGTACTACAATTAAAAATACCAAATGTGCTCCTAAAATCACCAAACTTTCTAGATCATAACTAGACATATAGAAGTTCATGTACCTAAAATTTTAGATGAAAAATCAAATGACAAATGTTAGTTTGAATGATATCTTTATGTTGGACCTAAAATAATTTAATTGAGGGGAGTAAGTTTCATTGAGAAACTTAGTGAGGGTAACATTTGGATTCAATGGGCAATGTGACCCTTATTAAAACCTGCATCAAAAGACACTAAAACACTGATGGCCGAGGTTCCCGTCACTGGTCAAGCTCCTAAACTCGACAGAGGAAAACTATCAGCCGAGGTCAGAAGGAAAGGATAAAACGACCCCTGGCCTTATGTCGGGAATTCGCCTCCTTAGGAAGAGGTAGGACCGACCTCGGCAGAATAATCAGACCCTCTTCAGAAGCAGAAGTATCCCTCGGAGGGACCATCCTCGGGGAATGTACTACTACAAATGTTAGAGTAACCTCGGGGAGTATGAACAGAGCATTCAAGGAGCCTCTGACACCTCCCCATAAAGTCGCCCTTCAAGTACGTTCTGACACGCCACCACTGGAGAACGCCATCACACGGACATCTCGACATGACACTCTCGGAATGCCTAGGCTTCTAGCCAGGCGACTTTCACTGAGATAAGTGTCCCTTCATTCCCCGAAAAGCCAGGATCACGTCCCACCGAACACGTTTCGTAATCTGGGATGACCACGTGGAGAAAGGCTTATGTACGCCCCCTTTATAAACACCTGGGAAACATCTCAGCGAGGTAAGAAGAAAGTTCCCTTGCCATACACAAAAGAGCACACAATCTAGTTACCTACAAGTGCTGACTTGGGCGTCGGAGGCTCCTCCCCGGAAATACACTCCGGGGACCTCCTAACCTATGTTTTCTGGAGCATTTCAAGTATCCTCCACTGGGGAATCTCCTCCCAAGGTGCTCTCCTCCGTTAGAAGTCCTCCTTACCCGCACAATGGCACACGACGAAGCTGCCACAGGCCACCAAACACAAAAACCACAATGCATATATATAAGATATGGCAACCAAATGCAGTAGCCATTCACAACCAACAAACACATGAAATGTGGCATCAGTATATACCATAGGCTAGTCCGTAAAACACATAATAAACATAACCAAATTACTATGGCAGCCCTCCTCAAACTAATTTTTGGTCTTATGAGGATTTTAACACTAGTTAGTACTAACCTTTTGCTCTAGAAACCCTCACTTTACTGCCATCATTGTGCACTTCACACTAGGTCATAAAACCTTCCGTAAGTGCACTCCCCTCACTAAGCTTGGTTCATGAAGCTTATGACTCTGTTCCAAGCTTAGCCCTAACTCCATGGAGATTTTAAAACTGTAGAAAACAGTCCATGAGAGCAAGAGAAGCCTTACCTTGAGTATATGCTGAGATTGGAGCTTGATCCTAGGTGCATTCAAGTCTTAGCACCACATAGCTTCCAATTGCTTCCTTTGGCCTTCAATTTCAATCAATTGCAAGTTTGAAGGTGTGGTGGCTATGGAGGAACTGTGGCTGTGTTCTTAGGCTGGAGGAGGATGAAAATGAAAGAGGGATAAGTGATTTGGCCACTTAAATGGCCTTAAACGATCTTAAGGGCACAAAACACACTTAAACAAGCTTAACCTTGCTTTATGTCATTTTCCTTCTCACTAATTATGGTTTCTTTGTCTTAAACTCATTGGTACACATGTGCCCAACATTTTTTACTATTTATCAAGTCTTGGCTACCTCCCCCATGGTGGGAGAACCCCACAATTCCACCCTTAGACTTAAGTCAAAAGCTTAAACACCTTAAGATTTACACCAAGACATTTAGGTCCTTATTGCCTTTAGTATTTCCTTTGTCCAAACTTGTTTTCCATGAACAATTTGGTCCTCCAATAGCACTTTCATAGCATTCTTGTCCTTTCCATAACTTTCCAAGTCTCATTCTTGAGAGTTTTCCAATTGAGTACCCGAATTTCCAAAACCTTACAAAAAAGTCCATAGGTTGCTTGACAAACAAGCAATCCTTAGGGCTTTTCTCGGGGGCCAAGTTACTAACTTGAAATACTTTTAAGAAGATGTTGATCATGCCTTTTACCCACCACACTATAATCACTACGGTGAGAATTACATAATATAATGATTTTTAACCATTATGACACACTTGTAATTCTGCCATTTTTATGTGGTGGTAACACACATTGAGTTAAATTTTAGAAGCTAACTCATGTGAGTTGATAAGGTTAATAGATTAGCCATACACTTAAGCCTTTTTGAGAAAACTGGAAAAGAAGGCCTTCCGAAAAATGAAAAATATATTGTTATGCTTGGTAATCACATTAAGTTATATCAACATGGGCTGATGGTTCCTCGACCTCAGACTAATTGGCCTTGATGCCCAGCAGCATTTCGTTGTGTGGCATGGTAAGGCCTGGAGGGACTTTCAGTGAGGAAGAATGCCTGAAGTGGAGGTTTCCCAGGAGAATCTGCCTGAAATGCTCAGAAAACAGTGGTTAGGAGGTCCCTAGAGTCTTTTTCCGGGGGGGAGCCTCCAACGTCCAAGTCAGTGTTTAGGAGGTGAAGAGAAAGTAATAAATGAATAAGTTCTCTTTAGAGTCCAATCCCTTTACCAGCGGTGCTTACCGAATATTTATAGAGGGGTGAACAGTTAAAGTCCACTTGACGTGCCCAGCCCAGATTATGACACGTGTTCAGTTGGATGTAATCCGCATCCTTGGGGAAAAGGGGAGTATCTAGTCGACCACAGGCCGCCTGGCCAGGAGCCTAGGCCACGCGAGGGTGGCGTGTTAGAGCGTTTCTGCAAGCGGCATGTCAAAGCGTGTCTGGGGGCGACGTGTCGGGGGTGTGTCAGAAGCTCCTTAATTGCTTCTGCCGTACTCCCAAGGTCCCTTTGGTAAAAGAGACCTCTTCGGAGCAGGAGAACTATCTCCCGAGGTTACTTCAGTATCCCAGGAATATCCTTGCTAAGGGTGACCCTGTTTGGGGATGTTCTCTGCTATCGAGCACGGTTCGGTTGTCTTACCAAGGTTGACACTGTTGTCCCCAGAGATGAAGAATTACCGAGGTCGGATGTGAGAGGGGCCGGACATAGTTCTTCCCGAAGTTGGTGCCTCTCCTTCCGAGGGTGGTGCTTTATCCGAACCTATGGGTTTGAAAGGTGATAGGCACTTCAGCTATCACATGCCCCCCCTGAAAAGTCAAAGCGGAGACTTCGGCTTTAATCTCCTGGAGGGCATTTTGCCGAACTCTGAGTTCGGGACACTGCTCAAGGAGGCCTTCCTGGCCGAGGTATCTTTACCTAGTTCTTCGGCGACCTTGGGGTGCGTACTCTCTTTATTTTCACCTTTTCTACTGTAGGTTAGTAAACCGTCGCGTCTTGTGACCAGGCGTGCCAGTTATGGATGGGCGTGCCTGGGTTTTCGCGATGTCAAAGGGCGTGCCCTAGTTTCTTGCATTGGATGAACGTGGCCGCTGATGGATGGTGAATAGTTACGTTAATTGCATCTCTTCACCTTCGAGGAGTAATAATGAGGACGTTGCGTCTTTGAAAAGTAATAATGATGACGTTTCGCTTACCCTCTTCGGTCTATATATGCGCCTCTTGCCTCATTTCTTCATACTCTTCTCTTTTGCTCTTCATCTGTTCTAGAGCTCTCTCTCATCTTTTTTTCTCTTTCGGCGGCGGTTTTAGTGGTGGAGCGATTTCCGGCAACCCCTCACGACGGTAACCAGGAATCCAGATTTCGGCAAAACCTTCGGTGGGTCTTTCCTTCTATAGCTCTTCCTTTCTACCGAGGTTGCTCTAGGTGTTGTTTTTCCAAAGTCCTTCGATCCTCTTCTTTCATTTTCCTCGAGGTCACTCTTCTTCTTTTTTAAGAGATGTCGATTCCAACTCTGTTGACGTCCGTTCGTCCTATCCCCGAAACCTTTCTCCCCCTCGAGTCTCATCCGTGCTGTACCATTTCAGAGAAGATAACGAAGTGGATGACCAAATTCTACCTTCCTTCTTACCTCATCCCGAGGTAACCTTTCCCGGGATTGTACGGTTTTATGACCCATTCGGGTGAAATCACCGTTTACCGAGCTCAGTTGAAAGACGGTCTTCGGTATCCTCCCCATCGGATGATATGCGAGTTCTGCAAGTTTCACGGGATTGCCGTGAATCAGCTCCCTATTAATTCTTATTCTTACTTCAATTCTTTTCTTTGCATGTGCGGAGTTTTTAAGATACAACCCCACTTTTTTTTCTTCCTTCAATACTACAAACTCCACCCGGTCCCGAAAGGTGGCTTTTACTTCTTGCTTCCCCGAGGGTCCGAGAGCAAAAAATTCACTTTCACATTTGACAATAGGGATAGTTGGCGGGGGTGGCAGAAGAAATTCTTTTTCATGTCAGTTCCCGAATCTTGGAGCCACGTACCGACCAGATGGGCTTCGGGGACACTTAAGATCGATGTGGTCGACCCTAGGAAGCTTCTGACCTCAGGGTTGCTCGCCGAGTTTAACGAGTTCGACCGGATAATGCGGGCGGTTGCGAATTGGGATTCTGAGGCCCCTCCGCATTCTCTGTACCCCTTTCCCATTAAGTGGGACCTCATGATCGAATAGGTCCTTTGGGAACTGGGGGTAGTGAACGCAAACAAGTCGGACCCGAACATGCCCGTGCCTGTTCTTCCGGGAAAAAAGGCGTGGATAGTGATGCTTCTTCAGGCTGAAATCTCATATGAGGCTTTTGCCGAGAGTAAGTCATCTTCTAGGATTCGCTATTTGTTTTCTCTTTGGACTTACACTAATGTTTTTTCCTTTTTCAGAGATGGGCGATTAGTCTGCTGATTTTTACAAGTCCCTTTTCCTCGGCCAGGTCGAGAAGGGGGAGTAGACGCGAAAGAAGACATCCGCTAAGAGGAAAAAGACTACTGGAGGGCCTTCTAAGGTGAAGAAGGCCAAGGCGGATGCTCTTCCTCCTCCCAGAGATGTTGTGGAGGTGCAGGATCAATTGCCTGCTCCTTCCCCTGTTCCTGCCGATCCTTCCTTGGACCCTGCTACTCCCGAGGTTGTTTTGGGTCTGGACGCCATAGATGCTACGGTCGAACAGACTTTAGTCCGCGAACTCGAAGAAAGCAGGAGGAGGAAAGGCAAGAACATTCCCGGTGAAGTACGAGAAGTGGACGAAGCCGAGGATGACGTGGCCGAAGTTCCACCAGGTTGGTTCCTTAGCTGTTCTTCTACAAATCTTAGTATTTTCCTTATCTATGATTTTTTAGATGAATGGCTAAGGGATGATGTGTTAGGCACCTCCTATGTGCTTGGCTTAGGCCAAGGAGAACCAAGGAAAATGAGAGAAAACAGAAAGGGAAGAAAGAAGAGCCATGGAGACTGGCACAATGACTTATGTGCAAAACTGGAAACTATTAGGACTTAGTTGCACATGGAAAATGTACTATGAGAAAGCTGACAGAAAACTGAGAAAGGGGACCAAACTGTGCACTAAGTTAAGTGGTATAAGTGAAACCACAAGTTTAAAGATGGCATTGTTGGCCATGCAAATTTCTATAATGGCTAGTGCAAGACTAGACCATTTGTGGGAGACAACAATGATTACTAGTCAAAATCTTGTCTACCACTAGTGTACTATTCACTAGTTACTAGTTAAACTAACTAGTCTTTATGTTAGTTACATGGCCGGTCATGCATGGGTGCTTATGACGCCTTGGTACTTGTGTTGTTTATTTGCTTGGCACTTTGAGCCATGTGTGGACTTAAGTGCCCATTTAGACACAAGTTTGAGTGGCGGCCTTGTGCATAAGTGGACTTAAGGGCTATATTGCGCCATGCAAAGAAATGGAAGTGAAGTTGGCATTTTGGCTAACTAAAGCCAATGACTTTCGGCCGAAACTAGCCTAAGTCCATTTGCTTCATTTCGGGCTTCCTTGCCTTTGCTAAACCGAGAGCATTCTTGAGAGAGCTCCTTCACAATCTTGTCTTGATTTCAAGAACCTTGAAGCCATTTGAAGAATTCAAGCTAGGAAGGCTTGTCTCGGCATAAGCTCACTTGGAATCAAGCTTTGTTTATGAAGAAATGGTGAAGGGCCGAACCATTTGAGCTAGGGTTCTTGAGGTAACCTTGGTATTTCCTTGAATCCATGGTATTTCTTTCCATGAACAAGGATTTTGAATGCTCATACGTTGCTAAGCTTGGAGATTAAAGCAATTGAATTATTTGGTGGAAAACCTAGTTATGGCCGAATATGATGAACATGTGTTCTTGGTGTTCTTCTTGGAATTCATGGAAATTAATCCATGTGTGATGCTTGTTGATGATCATTTAACCTTGTGATAGGTTGTTTGGGCGAAGAACACCAAGATTGCGCAAGTTAGTGCTTTGGCCGAAAGTATATTTTGAGGTAACCCATGTTCAACCTTTGTTTACATGGCATTAACGCCATGAACCATGCTTAATGATGCATTGGTAGATGTGTGTGGCATTGGATTGAATGAAGAACATGTATATGTGAAATGGGCACTATGGCCGAAAGGGTGGAAATGGTGTTTACATGTATTTTGCTTAGTTACATGGTAATTGTGCCATGAGTAAGCTTAGTTGTTTGACTACTCATTTGGTGTAATGGAATGTTGAGTAGTACCATGAGATAAAAATGTGTGCTTTGGCCGAAAGCTTGAATTGGAGTGAAATGGTATATTTCACTTGGTTACTTGGCATTAATGCCATGGTTGTTGTTTATTGGAGATTATAATGGCTAATGGTATGTGAGATTAATGGGCAGCTTATGTTTAAGTATTTTGGCTTATATGGCCGAGAGCTTCAAAGTGTTGGGTGATAGTGTCTTTCATTGAAATCATGGTATTTGATCCATGGGTTATGTTGTTAATGATTATGCCTTATTATGGTAGGCATTGAGGTTGAAAGGCACTTGGACACTTGAAGTTTTATTGGAGACCGAGAGCTTGAGGTAGGGTTCACTACACTTGAGTTCGCTTGGTAATATATGCCATGGTTCAAGTGTTAAGGTGGCTAAGTGATGGTTAAAATTTGCCATGTGATCTTAGTTACTTGATGGGCTTATTGGTTATATTTGGTTGGAATGTTGATTAGCTAATTGACTATGGTACATGTACTAAAAATGCAAGTGAATGTGGCCTATTTGCTTGGCATTTTGGGAGCTCCATATGGACTGTTATTGGTAAGATTAATGTGCAAGGATTGCACACGGGTACATGTATGGCTTATATGGCCGAGAGCAACAATGTGAAGTGTGTGTGAGTACTTGTGTGCCTTGGTGATTTCTTGTGCATGCTAACCCCCATTATGGTTATTTGTATATGGTTACACCTGCTTTTCTTGTCTTTGTGTTTGTTTTGCAGGTTGAGCTAATTAATTGGAGGTTAAGCCTTGAGTGTTCACTCGGCTTAACTAAATAAACTCTTTAAGAGTTGGGTATAATGAAGTGAATCCTACTGAGTTAAACTCACTTCCCATTCTCCATTTTTTTCAGGCAAGGATATTCAGCCTGAGTAGTGCTAAGCTGCCTTGTGTGTGCACTTAGTGTTTATTTGCTTTGTTGCTAAGGTATGTGCCAATGTGTGCTTGGCTTGACACTTTAGAATTATTTGCAAGTCTTATTGTGAGTTGGCCGAGACTTATGGTTTAAGCTTGCAGGCTGTAGAGTGGGAACTGTCTAGGGGAGCATGGATATCTGGACTTTAGCTCTGGTTTTGCTTTTCACCTTTATGACCATGAACATGGTCGTGGGCTTGGTGTTGCAGTGTGTGCTTTTGTATGGGATCCTTAAGGTGATGTTTGAGCACTAGGAGTTTGGTCTCGGTCTGTATATAACTTGGCATGAACAACTTATGGGTGCTTGGCATTATTAGCCATGTTATTTGCTAGGTAGACTACACTTTTGGTTGTGTATATTGTAGTCTTGGATACCTAGATGGTGATGTTATTTTGAGAACCTTGTATGCCAAGTTATGTATGGGAGTATGGATGATTATGTATGGATATGTGTTATAAGCATTATGGGCCAAGGCTTGGCACTTTTGAGTGTTGTTAATGGCATGACCTTGCAAGTTTTATGGTGCACCTTTGTATGTATGTTTGATGGCCAAGAGCTACATGCATTATTCCTTGTGGTTTTCCAAACTTAAACCAACATTGTGGGCTTCCTGGTTGCCTTGTAGGTAGCACACTTGATTGCACACCAAGTATGCACTGGAAGTTTGTTGCCTTGCTTGTTATGCAAGAAAGTGGTTAGGCCTTACTTACGCTGCAAGTAATTACTAGGTTGGTTTGAAAGCCACCTGGGCCACCTCCTAGGCCCATTACCTTAAGAAAATAAGACTTAAAGTTAGTTCCTTTGGGTTAGGCCGAGAGCTAGTTACCCAGTTTTTAGTTTGGGCTTGTGAGTCAGGTTGGGGACTTACAGGCCAGGGCCTGTGTGAGGTGTGACATGATGTACTGATGGAACTTCGGCGCGATCTCGTATGGGATGTGGTTCAGGCTCCCTGGTCGAAGGCTCACGCCCGAAGAAAGGCTCTTTGGGATAGACGTATTGTTATACCCGGAAAGGGCTAAATGACTAAGGCCCGAGTTAAATGGATTAGTGGCTTAAAAAGTTTCCTAATTTGGAAACTTAGCCAATTAAATTGAGGAGACATGGAAATTTTTTTCCTAATTGGGAATTAAGCTCAGTAAGCTCGGGAGACCTTAAATTAATTATGGAATGGGCATAAATGAGTGTTGGACACTCTAGAAATTAAACTTGGCTAAGGCCAAGAGAATTGGTGATAAAAATGGTGAAATTTGAAGTTGAGGGACTCAATTGCACAAAGCAAGTTTTTGCGTGATAGCCAAAGGCTATCGCCTCTATCTGGCCGAACTCCTTGCCGCAAGAATGGCCAGAAGAGACTGGCGCTACCCGAGAAAAGGTGGGATCATACACCTCGGGAGATAGCCGAAGAGCTCCGAGCCCGGCACGCCAGGAAACTCGAGGATACTACTTACCCCCCCGAGGTTGTAACAGATCGCCTTCGGAAAAGAGGCACCAGCTATCGTGGGCCGAACATGATCTCCCCGAAGGCGGAACTCCCTGAAGCTGGGAACCCCCGAACTGAGCGCGTGTTTCCCGAAGAGGCACCGTCCGTACCAAAGGACGACCTCGCCCAGGGACCTCGGGAGTACGGCAGGAGCATTTAAGGAAGCATTTAAGGAAGCCTCTGACACGTCCTTTCACAGACGTCATAAGCCGCCTCAGAAGGCGCTCTGACACGCTGACGCTGTCAAAATCACAACATGGCCCATCTCAGCACAAGGCTCAAGGCAACCTACTACCAGCTATCTGTCCCCTACGCCCAGAAACTCAAAGAACATCCAACCGAACACGTGTCACGATCTGAACGGGCTAGGCACTCCTATAAATACCAGGAAATAAATACTTGGCAGGAGGCTGGTGGGCAAGAGGTCTGACTCCCAAACTCTGAGACAACCACCAGGCGAGACTCTTCAGACCCTTGGTGCTATTTCCTCTGTCTTTTCTGCCTTTGACTTGGGCTCGGAGGCCACCACTGACTTGGGCGTCGGAGGCTCCCCCCCGGAAACACATTCCGGGGGCCTCCTAACCCTTTGTTTCTGGACTTTCAGGCACACTCCCTTGGGCGAACCATCCTCCAGGCGTTCTTCCTCCTAGAAGTCTCTCCACCAGTCATCATGACTCTAAACGATGAGGCCCCCGGCCATCATTTGGCGCCGTCTGTGGGAACCCGCTCTGAGATCGCCGTCGTTGAAACTCGGCGTTCTAAGGACAAGGGGCTCCCAAAGTCCCCGTCCGCGCCTGAGACACAACCGGCTGCTGAGCAAACACTCCCAGAGACTTCTGTGCCCGAGGAAGACCGCCCTCTAGTAATCACTATGAGCTTCCTGAAAGACTTTCAGCATTCGGTCGTGTCTGAAATGACACAGCAGATCGACCGAAGATGGCCACAGCAAGCACAGGCCCAGAGACTTCCCTCACCAGCACGCCCTCGGGAGAGAAGCCCGAAGTCCACTCATTGCAGTTTGGGAAGCGGAGATCCGCGCGAAGAATCGTCCACAGAAAATACTCCCCTCGGGAAACAGCCTGTGGGGCAGAAGAGGTCTGAGCGACCGAGGGTCTTGCAGCAAAGAAGTTCGCTGCCTGAGGCGAGGTCCCTGTCCCCTCAGTGCCGAACTCGCTCCCCGAAGAGGCGCCGGCAATCTCGCTTCCCTGAAGAAGGGCCTAGTGCCACAGTGCTTATGGAGAGGATATTAGCACGGCTAGATAGGGTGGAGAAACAAGTGGCCAGAAAACCCGTTTGGGCCAGACTCTCGGGAACATGCTGCGAAGATGACTCCCCATTCATTCAGGCCGTTGTTGAGGCAGCCATGCCAGGTGACTTCAGAGTACCTCGGTTGGAGATTTATGATGGCCGTACTGATCCACAGGCCCATCTGACGAAGTACAGACGCAGCATGATAATGCACGGTGCTGACGACGCTACCATGTGCAAGTGCTTCGAAGTCACCCTCACAGGGCCAGCAACTGCATGGTACAATTCATTGCCTTCAGGGACCATTACTGAGTTCCAGGAGTTGTCCACGGCCTTCACGCAGCAATTCATTGGGAGCCGACCTACTGCGAAGATGCCTGTCCAGATGTTCGACATAGAGCAGAGGAACGGAGAAACCATCCGAGACTATGTCGAAAGATTCAATAGGGAAGCTCTGAGCGTCCCAGACTTCCGGCCTGAAATCCGCATTCTTGCCATGACACGGGGCCTTCGGCGAGACTCACAGCTATTCTACGAGTTCTCAAAGGACCCACCGGAGACCCTCGGAGAATTTTACCGAAGAGCAGAACAGCACATGACCGCCGAAGAACTAAGAATGGCTGGGCCGAAGTCTGATCACCACCGCGCCGAAGAGTCCAATCAACAAGCTCGGCATCCGACCGAACAAGCAGGACGACCTCGGAGGATGCGGGGAAGGAAACCCCAAAGTTTCACACCATTGAGCACTACACGGACCAACATTCTCATGGCGCTGGAAAGGCAAGGGACGCAGATTCGGCGACCAAGGGCCATGACCGCCGATAATAAGAAGAATGCAAAAAAGTTCTGCCAGTTTCATCGCGACCACGGTCATGACACCGAAGACTGCTTCCAGCTGAAGAAGTACATAGAGTCGCTGATAAAACAGGGCCAACTTCGGAAATACCTGAGGATGCCATCCCCGAAAGGCAGAAAAATGGAGGAAGAAAGGGCCGAAGATGAGGACTATGACTCCGACAGGCGGAGAAACCGAAGTCCAAAAAGGCGCCCTCCACCTCCGGCAGGGGTTATCCAAACAATCACCACGGGGCTCCCATCCTCGGAAAGAAAGCGAAAGGTCAGAGAAATTGCAATCACGGAATATCAAAATCCAGCAAAAAAGCTGGCCCGCAAAAATGGATCCACCATCGTCTTCCCCCACGACGATCCACTGCTGATCATGGCGAGGATAGGGAACTGGGACGTCAAAAGGGTGCTACTTGATGACGGATCAAATGCGGACGTCCTATTCTCGCACTTACTGCCGAACTTGGGCATCTCCAGCAGCGAACTTAAGCCAGTCACCTCGCCCACCTTCGGGGTCGGACCATCCGAACTGCCTGTTCTCGGATGGATCGACCTCCCACTGATGATGAAAGGGACTTCGGTAGACGGAGCAGCTGAGTTGTACGCCTCCACAATGGCAAGGTTCATCGTCATGGATGTCCCGTCCTCGTACAACGCCATCCTTGGAAGGCAGACACAGGGAAGCCTGCACATTCGCCCTGATGTGAAGTACTTGACCGTCACATTCGCCACCAAGGATGGAGATGCAGAGATCTTCATAGACCAGGCCGAGGTGAGAAAGGTGTTTGTGAAAGCACGAAAGGCCCCGGCGAGCAACTTCGCACAAACAATGGAGGCTAAGGCACCAGAAAAAGGCAAAGAAGAAGATCTCGCAAAAGCGGAAATGGAAACAGTAGAACTTATCCCAGGACAATCTACCCGAATAGGGAAGAGCTTGGCCGAAGGTGAGAAGGAAAACCTTGTATCCTTTCTGCTGAAAAATAAAGATCTGTTTGCCTACTCGCCAAAAGATATGCCAGGGGTAAACCCCGGCATAATACAGCACAGCCTCAAAGTAAGCCTGAAAGCAAAACCTGTCCGGCAAAAGAAACGAAGCATCTCGACCCACAAGAGCAACTTTGTCAAAACCGAGGTCCAGCGTCTGTTAGACGCCGAAGTCATCAGGGAGGTGAAGTACCCCGAATGGTTAAGCAACGTGGTCATTGCCACAAAAGAAGGTAGCAGCAAACTCTGGATGTGCATCGACTTCAGAAACTTGAACGATGCTTGCCCAAAAGACTCATACCCTCTGCCGCCAATAGATCAACTGGTAGATTCAACTGCTGAATATGGGCTCCTTAGTTTCCTAGACGCCTTCAGTGGCCACCATCAAATAAGGATGGACCCCGAAGATGAAGAAAAAACCGCCTTCATCACCGAGGGAGGAACATACTGCTACATTAGAATGCCCTTCGGGCTAAAAAATGCAAGAGCCACCTACCGAAGGTTGATGAACAAGGTCTTTAAAGACCGAATGGGGAGAAACATGGAGGTATATGTTGATGATATGATAGTCAAGAGCAAACTGCCTGGCTATCACGTTGCAGACCTGGAGGAAACCTTCCAAAAGCTCAGAGCCTTCGGGATTCGGCTCAATCCTGAAAAGTGAATCTTCGGGGTAACCTCGGGAAAATTCCTTGGGTACATGGTATCCGAAAGAGGCATTGATGCTAATCCCGAGAAGATTAAGGCACTGCTTGAGTTCCGAACTCCTGCCACAGTCAAACACGTGCAGAGGCTCACTGGAAGAATAACCTCTCTGAGCAGGTTAATTTCCAGGTACGGAGATAGGTGTCGACCTTTCTTCAAAGTCCTCACAAAGGCAGCAAAGATGGAAGGCGACCTCAGAAGGAATGATCGTCCTTGGGATGAAGATTGCCAAAAGGCCTGGGAAGAACTCAAAGTTTACTTGGCTAGCCTGCCGACTCTGCGACAACCTCGGGAGGGAGAGCCCCTCGTTTTGTACCTCGCCGTCACGGAGAAAGCTGTAAGCTCGGTTCTCGTCAAAGAAGAAGGGCCAAAGCAATGGCCAGTCTACTACGTCAGCAAATCCCTGCATGGCGCCGAAGTCAGGTACCCTCTGCTTCAAAAAGCTATATACGCCTTAGTGCTTGCAGGGAGAAGGCTGTGACCATACTTTCAGGCTCACCCCATCATCGTCCGAAGTAGTCTACCACTACGGGATGTTATGAAAAAAGTTGACCATTCGGGAAGGCTCTCCAAGTGGTGCATAGAGCTTGGCGAACACGAAATCACATATGAACCTCGGAAGGCCATAAAAGCTCAAGCACTGGCAGATTTTATCGCCGAAATACCCACCACTAAGGAAAGCCATTTGGATCCAAACGGAGGTGAGCCAGAGTGGACTTTACATGTTGACGGAGCCTCGGGATCCGAACACCAGGGAGCTGGAGTAATTATCAGAGGACCCGAAGGCCTGGTGGTAAAGAAGGCTATCAAGTTCAGCTTCAGCGTCACTAACAATATGGCTGAGTATGAAGCCTTCATAGCGGGATTATGCTTGGCCAGAAGGATTGGCGTGAGAAACTTAAAAGCTCACAGCGATTCCCAGCTGGTAGTTCGGCAAGGACCCAACCTTGGCAAAATACCACGAGCTGGTAGCAAAGCTCATCCAAGAGTTTGACGCTGTATGGATCGAAAATGTACCTCGGCGGAATAACACTGAGGCAGATTGCTTGGCGAAATCAAAAACATACACCGAGGTGCTAGATCACCCGAGCATCTCAGTGCTGAGCATAGCGACCTCGGGAAAAGGATGGAAAGATCCCATAAAGAGATACCTCGCAGAAAATGTGCTACCCGAAGACCTCGGCGACGCTGCAAGACTGCGAAGACGCTCTGGCCGATTCTTCCTGATTGGCGAAGAGTTATACCGACAGGGATATGCAAACCCGCTGCAAAGATGCGTGGATGAAGAGGATACTGAAATGGTCCTTGAAGAGGTCCACGAAGGCATGTGTGGTTCACATATTGGAACTGATGCCCTTGCGGCGGTGATACTTCACCAAGGATACTTCTGGCCTACCCTGAGAAAGGATGCAAGGCAGTTCGTCCGAAAATGCGGAAGTTGCCAGAGACATGCGAACATCCAGAGGGCACCCTCGGAAATGGTAACCTCGGCAGACTATCCTTGGCCCTTCGCTGTCTGGGGTATAGACCTTATTGGGCCACTCCCCTCAGCCCCCGGAGGCGTGAAATTCTGCGTGGTAGCAGTAGACTTTTTCTCCAAATGGGTCGAGGCAGAACCCCTAGCAACTATCTCGGCAAAAGAAGTGCAAAAGTTTGTGTGGAAGAACATAGTATGCAGATTCGGCATACCGAGGGTACTAGTGGCTGATAATGGATCCCAATTCATAGACAAAGGATTCCAGGAATTTATCAGCGACCTTGGAATAAAGATGCACTTCGCCCCAGTAGCTCACCCCCAAAGCAACGGGCAGGTGGAAGTATCTAATAGGACCATAAAAGATGGCCTGAAAAAGAGACTGGGGGAAGCAAAGGGGAAATGGCCAGGAGAACTGTCACACCTCACACAGGCCCTGGCCTGTGAGTCCCCAACTTATCTCACAAGCCCAACTAAGGACTGGGCATCTAGCCCTCGGCCTAACCAACATGATTGACTTTAAGTCTTATTTTCTTAAGGTAAAGGGCCTGGGAGGTGGCCCAGGTGGCTTTTAAACCAAACTAGTAACTACTTGCAGCGTAAGTAAGGCCCAAACCACTTTTACTTGCATTACAAGCAAGGCAACAAAAATGCAGCTTTCAGTGCATACTTGGTGTGCAATCAAGTGTGCTATCTATATGGCAACCAAGAAGCCCACAGAGTTGGTTTAGGATTTGAAAACCACAAGATATAATGCATGAAGCTCTCGGCCAAGCAAACATACATACATAGGTGCACCTCAAATTTGCAAGGTCAAGGCCAACCATATCACTTAAGTGCCAAACTTTGGCCCATAATACTCATAACACCAAACCATACACATAAACATCCATAGTCATACATAACTTGGCATACAATATCCTCCAAAATATTAGCAACATCTAGGTATCCGAGACTACAATATACACAACCAAAAGTGTAGTCTACCTAGCAAATAACATGGCTAAAATGCCAAGCACCCATAAGTTGTTCATGCCAAGTTAAGTACAAACCGAGACCCCAAATCCTAATGCTCAAACATCACCTTAAGGATCCCATACAAGAGCACACACTGCAGCACCAAACCCACGGCCATGTTCATGGTCATAAAGGTGAAAAGCAAAACCAGAGCTAAAGTCCAAATATCCATGCTCTCCTAGACAGTTCCCACTCTACAGCCTGCAAGCTTAAACCATAAGTCTCGGCCAACTCACAATAAAACTTGCATAAAATGCTAAAGTGTCAAGCCAAGCACACATTGGCACATACCTTAGCAACAAAGCAATTAAACACTAAGTGCACACACAAGGCAGCTTAGCACTACTCAGGCTGAATATCCTTGCCTGAAAAATTAAATGGAGAATGGGCAGTGAGATTAACTCAGTAGGATTCACTTATATATAAACCCAACTCTTAAAAGAGTTTATTTAGTTAAGCCGAGTAAACACTCAAGGCTTAACCTCCAATTGATTAGCTCAACCTGCAAAACAAACACAAAGACAAGAAAAGCAAGTATAGCCATATACAGATAACCATAATGGGGGGGGTTAGCATGCACAAGAAATCACCAAAGCACACAAGTACTCACACACACTTCACATTGTTGCTCTCGGCCATATAAGCCATACATGTACCCGTGTGCAATCCTTGCACATAACCTTACCAATAACATTCCATATGGAGCTCCCAAAATGCCAAGCAAATAGGCCACATTCACTTGCATTTTTAGTACATGTACTATAGTCAATTAGCTAATCAACATTGCAACCCAATATAACCAATAAGCCCATCAAGTAACTAAGATCACATGGCAGATTTTTAACCATCACTTAGCCACCTTAACACTTGAACCATGGCATACATTACCAAGCGTACTCAAGTGTAGTGAACCCTACCTCAAGCTCTCGGTCTCCAATAGAACTTCAAGTGTCCAAGTGCCCTTCAACCACAATGCCTACCATAATAAGGCATAATCATTAACAACATAACCCATGGATCAAATACCATGATTTCAATGATGGACACCATCAACCAACACTTGGAAGCTCTCGGCCATATAAGCCAAAATAATTAAACATAATTTGCCCATTAGTCTTACATACTATAATTCACTATAAACACCAATAAACACTAACCATGGCATACACTATAATTCACCATAAACACCAATGAACACTATCCATGGCATACATGCCAAGTAAACAAGTGAAATATACTATTTCACTTCAATCCAAGCTTTCGGCCATAACACATATTTTCACATAGCTGCATTCTTTTCAATATACCAATTCACTAAATGGATACCCAAACAACTAGTGAACTCACTCATGGCACAATTACCATGCACATAAGCTAAATTCCAAGTAAACACCCAATTTCTTCCTCTCGGCCATAGTACCCATTTCGCATACTCATGTTCCTCATTCATTTCATTCCTTTATACACACACCAATGCATCATTAGGCATGGTTCATGGCGTCAATGCCATGTAAACAACAATTGATCATGAGTTACCTCCAATCTCACTTTCGGCCAAAGCACAACTTGCACACACTTGGTGTTCTTCGTCCAACCAACCTATCACAAGGTTAAACACTCATCAATAAGCATCACACATGGATTAATTTCCATGAATTCCAAGAAGAACACCAAGAACACACATCCAAGACTTTCGGCCATACTAGGTTTCTCACCAAGCATTTCAATGCTTAATTTTTCCCAAGCTCAACAACGAAATGAGCATCCAATATCCTTGTTCATGGAAGAAATTACCATGGATTCAAGGAAATCAAGGTTACCTCAAGAACCCTAGCTCAATTGGCTTGGCCTTCACCAATTCTTCATGAACAAAGCTTGATTCCAAGCAAGCGCAAGGCAAATCCCTCTTTCCAAGCTTGAATCCACCCAAAAGCTCAAGAACTTTGGATTTAGAAGCAAGATTGTGAAGGAACTCTCTCTAGGTGCTCTCGGTTTCACAAGCACAAAGGATGCCCGAAATGAACAAGTCTTAGCTTGTTTCGGCCGAGGAACAATTGCTTTTAGTTAGCCAAAATGCTAACATTCCATTTTCTTGCATGGCTCATTAAAGCCCTTAAGTCCACGCACAAGGCCGCCACTCCATTTTGTATGTACATGGACACTTAAGTCCACACATGCCTCAAATTGCCAAGCTAGTAAACAACACAAGTACCCATGTGTCATAAACTCACATGCATAACCGGCCATATAACCAACATTAGGACTAGTTAGTTTAACTAGTAACTAGTGAATAGTACCCTAGTGGTAGACAAGAATTTGACTAGTAATCATTGTTGTCTCCCACAAATGGTCTAGTTTTGCACTAGCCATTATAGAATTTTGCATGGCTCTCAATACCATCTTTAAACTTGTGGTTTCACTTATACCACTTAAATTGATGCACAGTTCGGTCCTCTTTCTTAATTTTCTGTCAGCATTCCAAACGTACATTTCCCATGTGCAACTAAGTCCTGAAAGTCTTCTGTTTTGCACATAGGCCACTGTGCCAGTCTCCACGAGT